>PVIA01007449.1:0-83126 GCA_004024845.1 Tonatia bakeri
TTTACTGATGGGCACCTAGGTTGCTTCCAACCCTTGGCTATTGTAAATTGTGCTGCTATGAACATCGGGGTGCATAGGTTCTTTTGGACTGGTGTTTCAGGGTTCTTAGGATATAATCCTAGCAGTGGAATTGCTGGGTCAAAAGGCAGTTCCATTTTTAGTTTTCTGAGGAAGTTCCATACTGTTTTCCACAGTGGTTATACCAGTCTTCAGTCCCACCAACAGTTCACTAGGATTCCCTTTTCTCCACAACCTCTCCAACACTTGTTGTCTGTTGTTTTGTTTATGATGGCCATTCTGACCAGTACGAAGTGATATCTCATTGTGGTTTTAATTTGCATCTCTATGATAGCTAGTGATACTGAACATCTTTTCATGTGTCTATGGATCCTCTGTGTGTCCTCCTTGGAGAAGTGTCTGTTCAAGTCCTTTGCCCATTTCTTAATTGGGTTGCTTGTCTTCTTAGAGTGGAGCCATGTAAGTTCTTTATGTATTTTGTAGATTAAACCCTTGTCTGAGGTATCATTGGCAACTATGTTTTCCCATATAGTTGGTTCTCTTTTAATTTCAATATTGTTTTCTTTAGCCGTGCAGTAGCTTTTTATTTTGATGAGATCCCATTTGTTTATTCTTTCCTTTATGTCCCTTGCTCTAGGGGACATGTCAGTAAAAATGTTGCTGCATGAAATATCTGAGATTTTCCTGCCTGTGTTCTCCTCTAGGACTTTAATAGTGTCACAGTTTATATTTAAATCTTTTATCTACCTTGAATTTACTTTTGTGTATGGTATAAATTGGAGCTTGAGTTTCATATTTTTGCACGTGGCTGTCCAGTTCTCCCAACACCATTTGTTGAAGAGGGTATTTTTACTCCATTTTGTGTTGCTGTCCTCTTTGTGAATATTAATTGATCAGAGAGGCTTGGGTTTATTTTTGTGCTCTCTGTTCTGTTCCAATGGTCCTTGTGCCTGTTTTTATGCCAGTACCAGGCTGTATTGATTACAGATGCCTTACAATACAGTTTAGTATAGGTATTTTGATCCCTCCTCCTTTGTGCTTCTTTCTCAAAATTGTAGCAGCTGTTCGGGGTCATTTATGGTTCCACATAAATTTTTAAAATGTTTTTTCTATGTCTGTGAAATATGCCATTGGTACTTTAATAGGTATTGCATTGAATCTGTAAGTTGCTTTGTGTAGTATGGACATTTTGATGGCGTTAATTCTTCCAATCCATGAACATGGTATATGTTTCCATTTGTTTGTCTTTCCCTTGATTTCTTTCTTCAGTATTATGTAGTTTTCTCAATACAGGTCTTTTACCTCTTTGGTTAGGTTTATTCCTAGGAATTTTATTTCTTTTTGCTATGTCAAACGGGATTTTTTTCTTGATTTCTGCTTCTGCTGTTTCATTGTTGGTGTACAAAAATGCCTTTGATTTCTGGATATTGACTTTGTATCCCGCTGTTTTGCCAAATTCATTTATTAGGTCAAGCAGTTTTTTGGCAGAGTCTATACGATTTTCTATGTACACTATCATGTCATTTGCAAACAGTGACAGTTTTGTTTCCTCCTTTCTGATTTGGATGCCTTTTATTTCCTTTTCTTGTCTGATCACTGTGGCTAAAACTTCCAATACAATATCGCTGTGGTGAAAGTGGACAGCCTTGTCTTGTTCCTGATCTTAGTGGAAAAGATTTTAGTTTTTGCCCATTGAGTATGATGTTGGCCGTAGTTCTCTGATATATGGCCTTTATTATGTTGAGGAATGCTCCTTTTATTCCCACTTTGCTGTACCTTACCAAATGCTTTTCCCACATCTATTGATATGATCATGTGATTTTTGTCTTTGCTTTTGTTTGTGTGATGTATTACATTTACTAAATTGCGAATATTGTACCATTTTTGCATCCCTGGGATGAATCCCACTTGGTCATGGTGTATGACCTTTTTAATGTATCGTTGGATGCATTTTGCCAGTGTTTTGTTGAGGATTTTAGCATCTATGTTCATCAGCGATATTGGCCTGAAGTTTTCTTTTTTGTGTCTTTATCTGGTTTTGGGATTAGGATGATGCTGACCTCATAAAAAGAGTTTGGGAGTCTTCATCTTTTTGGATTTTTTGGAATAGTCTGTGAAGGATAGGGATTGGCTCTTCCTTAAGTGTTGTGTAGAATCCTCCTGTGAAACCCTCAGGTGCAGGGCTTTTGTGCGTCAGGAGTTTTTTTTTATTACTGCTTCAATTTCATGTGCTGTTATTGGTCTGTTCAGACTTTCTGCTGCTTCTTCATTGAGTTTTTGAAGATTACATTTTTCTAGAAATTTGTCCATTTCACCTAGGTTTTCAAATTTCTTGGCATATAGTTCTTCATAGTAATTTCTTACAATCCTTTGTATTTCTGTGGTATCAGTTGTAATCTCTCCTTTTTCATTTCTGATTGTGTTTATTTGGGTCTTCTCTCTTTTTTTCTTGATGAGTCTGCTTAAAGGCTTGTTGATTTTGTGTATGTTTTCAAAGAACCAAGTTCTGGATTCATTGATCCTTAGAATTGTGTTTTTAGTCTTTATGTCATTTAATTCTGCTCTGATCTTGGTTATTTCCTTCCTTCTACTTGCTCTGGGCTGTCTTTATTGTTGTTCCTGGAGTTCTTATAAACATAGGGTTAGGTCGTTTATTTGAAATGTTTCCATCTTTTTTAGGGTAATGTATCACTATGAACTTCCCTCTCAGGACTGCCTTTGCTGTGTTCCATAATTTTTGGGTTGTTGTGAGTTCATTTTCATTTGTTTCCAGAAACTTTTTGATTTCTTCCTCAATTTCATTCTTGACACATTCATTGTTTAATAGCATACTATTCACTCTCCATGATTTTGAGTGTTTTGGGGGTTTTCTTAACCTGGGGTTGGTTTCTAGTTTCAGTTTCTTGTCATCTGAACAAATGCTTGGTATGATTTCAATTTTCTTGAATTTGTTGAGGCTTGTTTTGTATGCTATCATGTGGTCTATCTTTGAAAATGTTCCATGTACATTTGAAAAGAATGTGTATTTAGCTTCTTTGGGATAGAGGGTTCTCTCTCTCTATATATATATCAGTTAAGTCCATTTCATCTAGAGCATTGTTCAATGTTTGTGTTGATGTTTTGTTTGGAAGATTTGTCCATTTTTTTTAAGATTTTATTTATTTATTTTTAGAGAGGGAAGGGAAGGGGAGAGAGAGAGAGAGAGAAACATCAGTGTGTGGTTGCTGGGGGACATGGCCTGCAACCTAGGCATGTGCCCTGACTGGGAATCGAACCTGCGATGCCTGGTTCACAGCCCACGCTCAATCCACTGAGATACGCCAGCCAGGGCAGATTTGTCCATTTTTGACAGTGGGGTGTTAAAATCCCCCACTGTAATTTTGTTGCTGTCAATATCTTTCTTGAAATTCTCTAAGATTCTCATTATGTATTTGGGTGCTCCTATGTTGGGTGCATATATATTTACAATGTTTATGTCTTCTTGGTGAATTTCTCCCTTTAATATTATGAAGTGATCTTCTGGGTCTCTCTTTATGGCCCTTTTTTTGAAGTCTATTTTGTCTGATATGAGTATTGCTACTCCGGCTTTTTTTTCCTGTCTGTTTGCTTGGAAAATTTGTTTCCAGCTCTTCACTCTCAGTCTGTATAGGTGTTTTATCCTGAGATGGGTCTCTTGTAGGCAGCATATGTGTGGATTCTGCTTTCTTATCCATTCAGCTATTCTATGTCTTTTGATTGGAGTATTTAATGTAAATAAAGTTTTATTGGAATAGAGCCATGCTACTTTTTTAATATATTGTCTATCGCTGCTTTTATACAAATTTCATTAGGTGTGATGGAGGCCATATGGTTCACAAAACCAAAAATATTTACTATCTGTTCTCTATGGAAAAGTTTATCAACCTGTGGTTAAACCACAGTTAAATTAATACATATAAATATTTTAGAGATGTATACTTTCTGTTGAATTACTTTCAAGTCTGTGTAGTTTCATTAAGTAAGTTTGCTATGTATGTTTTGGTCAGTGGCCTATAGCCGTGCCAATCATTTGAGGTAGAAAATAAGTTAATTTACCCACTCTAATTAATTATTATTTATGATCTTTGGGGTTTTAATTGTGCAATTAAAAGAACTAATTTTACCTTTTCATGTCATATTACTAAAACTCCTCTACTTTTATGTAACAAAATACAAACTCAAACTAATCCTCTTAAAAAAGAAAAGCTAAAATAATTGAAGGAGAAATCAATCACTTCATTTAACTGAGAAGTTAAATGTTGATCCGACTTTAGGAAGTGCTGAATTCAGAGGTTGCAAGATGCTGTCTGGGCTCTTCACCAGCTACAGTGATAGTTGGATCTTTCTGTGTAGTTGACTTCTTATTTTTTCCATAGACAATTTAAACCCTCTCACATAGAAGGTTGTTGTTGGCAGCATTGTCACTTCAGACTAGTTCAGCATAGTTTTTTTACCCAAAAGCAAGAGAAACTTCTCTCTCCCAATACCTATATACTAAATCTGAAAAAGTTTTCTACATGCTTAAGTCACATGTAAGAGCCCTTGGATCAGTCACTGTGGCCAAAAAGAGGAGACAGTACAGGATTGGTCAGTCCTGAGCCATGTACTTAACTTGGCAATGCTATATGCTTGCTAGTCCCACCACAACAGAGCACTGTGGTAAGGGGCAGCATCCCAATAGAATGGAGGCCATTTTAGGGAGTTCTGGCTAAGATGGAAGAATAGGTAGAGACCCTTTGCTTCCTGGCACAACCAAAAGGAGAATACAAACCAATCTGAAATCAATAAATAGCCAAAAGAGCCAGAAAATCAAACTGCATGGAAGTCTGACAACAAAGGAATTAAACAAAAAAATCAACCAGAACAACCAGACCGGTAAGGCAGTGGGCCACTCGGGCCAATCAGAAAAAGTGCAGCGAAACTCTAACCTTGGGGGCAGAATTGGCTGCAGAGCTTGGCCAGCTGCAGGCTACCAAGGTTGTGGCAGTAGGAGAAGCATGCAGTTTCACACGAGAGTCCGTTGAATAGTGCACTAGAGATGAGCAGGTGAACCGCATTGTTTCCTCTCTGGCTCCTCCCCCACAGGCAGCTCCATAGGGCAGCAAAGAGGGTTGCCTTGCCAGGTGAATACCTAAGGTCTCTCCCCCTTACAACTTACCGGCTGCACCAAGACAAAGAAATATGGCCCAAATGAAAGAACAGAGCAAAGCCTCAGAAAGAGAGCTAAAATTACCAACCTATCTAATGGAGAATTTAAAGCCCTGGTAATCAAAATTCTCACAGATCTGATTGAGCTTGGCCAAAAAATGAAAAAACAAATGAAGGATACCCAAAGTGAAACAAAGTAGAATGGTCAGGGAACCAAAAGTAACAGGAAGAAAACCAGGACTCAAAGCAACAATTTGGAACAGAAGAAAAAAAATAAACATCAATTCAGAACAAAATGAAGAAACAAAAATTTGAAAAAGTAAATTCTTACAAACCTCTGGGACAACCTGAAATGTTCCAATATCTGAATTATACGGGTGCCAGAAGAAGAAAAATAACAGCAAGAAATTGAAAATTTATTTGAACAAATAATGAAGGAAAATTCCCCCAATCTGGCAAAGGAACTAGACTTCTAGGAAGTCCAGGAAGCCCAGAAAGTCCCAAAGAAGTTGGACCCAAAGAGGAATACACCAAGGCATATCATCATTAAGTTACCCAAGATTAAAGATAAAGAGAGAATCCTAAAGGAAACAACAGGAAAGGAGAGAGTTACCTACGAAGGAGTTTCCATTAGATTATCAGCTGATTTCTCAAAAGAAACCTTGCAAGCAAGAAGGGGCTGGAAAGAAGTATTCAAAGTCATGAAAGGCAAGGACCTACATCCAAAATTACTCTATGCAGCAAAGCTATCATTTAGAATGTAAGGGCAGACAAAGTGTTTCTCAGATAAGGTCAAGTTGAAGGAGTTCATCATCACCAAGCCATTATATGAAATGTTAAAGGAACTTATCTAAGGAAAAGAAGATAAAAAATAGAAACAGAAAAGTGACAACAGACTCACAACTATCAACAAATGAACCTAAAAGAAAAGAAAAACAATGAAAACAAAAACTAAGCAAACAACCAGAACAGGAACAGAATCAGAGAAATGAACATCACAAGAGGGATCTCAGTGGGGAGGAGGAGGGGAGGAATCGAGGCGTGGTACAGGGTTAGGGATACAGGGGGAAAAGTTGGGAAAACTCTAATAGCATAATCAATAAAAACTTCTTTTGAAAAGAAGGCCATTTTACAGATAAAATGATATCTGTAGGATATCTATCTCCTATAGAAATACTATACCAGAATTTTAGTGGAAGAGACTAGATTATATAAACCAGACCTAAGAAAAATAACTTGACTCTTCCTGTCCTATCTTTCATCATGGTTTATCATCATCATCATCATCATCATCATCATCATCATCATCTTGATTCTCATTCTTATCTTCATCCTCCTCATCATCACTTTTCATCCTATTGAATATGTGGCTCCAGGAAATTTTATAACATTCTTCCAGATGATTTGGAAGTAGATTCAATGTCCAAAACTCTATCCTAGCTCCCATTTGCATCAAAACTTATGCCCTATGCTCCTGAATTCTCTCTGTTCTCTTACATAGGACTTATAATTTCTGGCTTTAATGAGATTACACATCTAACAGTTGTCCAGAAGTACTTTCAAAGGGAGATTATGCAGTTAAATGAACAGAAAAGAATATATGCATAACTCATAGAGACAGGGAATATGTCTATGGTAAATAACTGATAAATTAAATTATTTTTAGAAATGAACAGAAAAGATATCAGAGTGCAGAAAACTGGGGAAGGAGTCAGGAGAGTCTCCTTTTCCCCCACCCATTCCCCACTACACTTGAACTCAAGAGCATATAAACTTTCAGATACTGAAAAGTGTCTCAGAAAAGCTCTGATCTTAGTGTAGGTTTTATTCTCCTTACTTATAGCTTAAAGACACAGTGATTTGGATCTAAAATAATTACTGCTATTTAGGGTCATTCACGTGTAATTAGCCTCAAATTATAATGAATTAACATGGGTTGCCCTCTTCATGAAGTGAAAGGATTCTATTACTGTTTTTTCCTTTCACATATTTAAAATGAAAACACTTTCATCCTATTAGTTGAACATTTCTCTATAATGTCAATTCACAGTGAAGGAAAAACAGTGGATTGCTGCTTGACCAGACAGACTGATTCTATGGGGCACAGTTGAAATGATCTCTGGACACTTTGCACTGTCTAAGTCATTACACCTGGTGGCATTCTCCCCATATATACCCAGAAAATGCCCCAGTGTGTTAAGGAGTTTGGGTTAATTTGAAAGAATCCAAGCCAGAGAGATTCATTTGTATCCTCATTCTATGTAACTTGACATAGACAAATGTTAGTAATAAAATAATTATATAATAACTCTAAATTTGTTTCTAAACATACTTTAAGGAATATGTTTCTGATAGGGAGAAGGAAAAGGACATTTCAGAGCATAGATTTACCTTTTAATTTTTATTGCACATACACAGAGCAGCTCCATGAAAAGTTAAGACTGAAACCAAAGTGCACAAGAATTCCCCCAGTTTTCTGACTGTCCCTGCAGTTTTACTTTTAGCCCTGAACACATAACCCAAAGCTCAGCTCTTAAAGGGATATTATCCAAATAGATGTATGTCTAGAATTGATTCTTCCTCGATAGTCCTGGGTTTTCTTTGAAACTGTTCTTAGTGAGCCATAATTTGAAGCAGAAAACAGCATTTTCCATGGATATTTCTCTGTGTAAAAGCTATCTCAGATTCTGACCAAAACAACTGAAGAAATTAGTTTATTGATAAAACTCTTGTCTATGAATGAATTTTTGAAAATTAAAATGCCTTTTTTTCCTCTTGAAACGAGTAAAACAATCCTTTTATTGTCATAGTTGCTTAGAATTGATTTTCCAGTCCTCATTATGCATACCTCCCTTATGTCATTGATACATACTCTATTATGTGCCTTTCATCGGCACATAAGTTGGAGTATTTGCTCCAACTATTGTTTCAGGATGATGTTGAAGGACATTAGATACCAAAGACCAGGAGCAAATTAATGTCAGCATTGAAGGAGTCTCTAATCATATGACTAAATGGGCTTTACGGAGGCCGCGCAGTATGCTGATGACAGAATCAAGAATGAAACCTAGGAATTCTGACCATTTGTCTTGTGTTCTGTCCACAAATGATATTGCCTATTCTTACTATTTAATAAAGAGACGCTGAAAGTAGTTCATTTACTGATAACATAGAATATTCACCAGGGAGTGTTTTCAAAATAACCCCATGAAAATTTCTTTAGTGATTATATAACATCCTTTTGAAAGAAAAGCATGTGTATACATGACTATACACGCAATGTTATTTTGTACAAAATAGGATTATAACAACTGATAGTGCATTGAAATTTTCCTTTAAAAGCTTATCTTATTTAGAAGTTACAAGGCCCTGGTTTATCTCTTAAGGAAATGTTTATCTCATATGTGAAATTATTGCAGCATAGAATAAGGGATAAAAGTTTAGACTGTAGAGTCATATAGACCTGAGTTCTAATAGCTTTCCATTTTCAATTAGATCTTTGATTGTAGACAAGTATTTATCATTTGGGGGACTTCTGTTTTTACATGGGTAAGAATGTTAATTGACCTGTTCAACTTCTTCTTGACCATTCTCGGTAATTCTCTTTGTCATGATTTTTCTGCTACTAATTATTTTGGCAGAAGTTGATATGCATCTGAAGTTGCCCTTCTGCCAGCACCAACTACTGTATTGGGCATGAAGCCAGGCCTGGAGCTGCTGAACCGCCGAGGGGATTCCTGGCAGAAGAAACCCTCCAGCCCACAGGGGTTGGGGGCAGACCTGCATTAGCTCCACGCCTGGTCCCACTGAGTCTTCCAAGCACTTGAATGAAAACTTATCCCTTCCACCAAACACTTCTCTGAATACATCATCTGGGTTTCAGAATGTGAAGCCAAACCCAAATGCACGGTCAAAATGACTCCCCGCTTTGTTTCCCCATCGCCCCTTTAATCCTTCTTTGCCGTATTTGTACAGGTGTCTGGTGTTTTAGCACCTGATGGCAACTCAGGCCTCGACAACTTGTTTGAATTTTCTCTCCGCTTTTTTATGCACAGGACTGTAGTCTGGGTGCCTTGTTAGAGTGCTGGGCCAGGCTGCCTACTGCCCAGCACTGCCCAGCTACCACAGCCTGTGAATGCGCGGGACACACCCTGCTCAGTACACAGGGTTGCAATCCGTATATGAACCCTGGGGCAATATGTTTTACAAGTCTTCAGATTTTACCAAAAAAAAAAGTAAAATATACCGTGAAAAATTGTACATTACATAACAGACCCCCAAGCAGCATTGTTAGGCAGAACCCCATAATCACATTAATAATTCAGTAGGAAAATATATAAGCACTCTAAGTGGAATAAATAAAAACTGTAAGTAGACTCATGTTAACTCAGCTCAGGTTTTGCTGGCAAATGAGCTTATGCCAAACTCACAAGGAAAAAAAATGGATTTTCAAATCTTCTTAATTTTAGAATTATGAATTCAGGGATTGTAGATCTTAATTGTTTGTCTCTTTTAAAAAACAACATAATGTACTCAGAAAGACAAAACACCATTTCTGTAGTTGTTATGCATAAAAAATTCATTACTTGACTTTAAACAAGAACAGACATCACAAAAATTCAATAGAAACTACAGTAGATGAAATAATGTTCTCATAAATTCCCACACCTTTATCCCTGATATGATTATGGTAGAATTTTGATATGGGAATACTATACTGGATTATCCAGGTGGTTCAATGTAAAAATGGAATCCTTAAAAAAGGGAGGCAAGAGGACAGGATCAGAGAAGACATGACAACAGAAGTAGAGGTTAGAGGGATGCACAGCTCCAGATCAAGGAAGGGAGATACCTCTAGAAGCTGAAAAAGACCAGGAGTCCACTCCCCCTAGATCGTCCAGAAGGAAAGCAGCCCTGCTGACATCTTGCCTTTGACTTCTGAACTTTAGCACTACTGGATGATAAATGCTTATTGTTTTGAGCCACTCAATTTGTTGTGATTTGTTATTGCAGCAATACAAAAATAATATAGAGAAATTCTACAAAATAACTGGCTAACACTCTTCACAATGTCATTCATGGGAGACAAAGAAAGACCAAAGAACTGTTCCAGATTGGGCCAGATTAAGGAGATGTTACAGCTAAATGCAGTGGGAAATTTACATTAGACAAGATAAAATGAGAGAAAGGGACATTAGCGAAACAATTGGCAAGATTTGAATAAGCTCTCTACATTAGTGAATAGTGAGGTATCATGTTAATTTCCTGAGTTCGTAACTTGCACTATGGTTATGTGAGATGTCACCACTAAGAGAAGCAGGATGCAAGGTATGGGAAATTCTTTGTATTTTTTTTTCAACTGTTTTGCAAATCTGAAATTATTTCAAAAAATTTTTAAATGTTTTCAAAAAGCAGGTGAGATAAATCAAAGGAAGACCACTTCATTTTCTTTGTCATTTAATTATCATAAATATTTAACACTTGGCAATTAATGTCGGCTAGGCACCACTCTAACCCAAAACACATCAATTCATTTCAACCTTACCACTCTGGAGGTGGTGGGTACTTTTGTGGTCGTCACTTTACAGACACTGAAGCACAGAGGGTAAGGAACATACCCAAGATCACAGCACAGCTAAGAAGAAAGTTTAAGTCTGGAGTCTGTGCTTGCAACTACTAATGGTGATTGTCTTGCAGGTTAAAGTTTGAGAACATGTGATCTGAATTTCTCTACTCAGTTACATCAGCATTTGAGTACTCAAGAGCCTTTGCTTATTTCCTAATTACTGGCTATGTTCTAGATTGGTGACATTGACAAGTAACTGAACGTTAAGTAGCCAAATTGTTACACTAGTAGTATTTCAAATCATATTATAACCAGGAAACACTAATTCTATAGAACAATGGAATTGTTCTATATAATTATCCCTTCGTTGTATTACATTTCCTCATTTTTATCAAGTTTCTGGATGTTTGTTCATTTTCTGAAACTCTTTTGAAACTTCCTACTCCTATTTATTTCCCTCGAAACTTTCAGGTTTTCTGTCTGTTGATGCTTTAAGTGTAATCTCACTTTTGTTTTAGAGTTGAATGTATCTTAGGCTGAATACAGTATATTTTTTCCCACATGAAAATGAGGTAGGATGAGCAGCCAACAAAGATTTGGGAAGGTGGGGTACTAAGGAACTTCATTCTCCAGCACTTGCATTATAGTGATGGTCTAAATTAGGAAGCAGGCAGAGGGGAGAGAGAAAAGGTGGAAGCCACTGTCTATTGCAGTTTGAAACCCCTTAGGGCAGTAAATTCACTACTTAATTGCATGTTCTTGATAGTCAACAGCAATAAATAATTAGCCATATTGGATATACATACTTAATTTTCCATATGTACACATTAAAATGTGCCTTGGAAAATGAGGTTCTCAAAAAGAGTTTTTGATATGTTCTGATAGAGACTGTAAATCACAGTATTTTAGCAGAATCTTAGATAAGTTAAATATATACCATTTTACCTTTTTAATATATCAAAAGTTTCTTTTTAATATTTTAAAATAAATGTCTGCAGATTGGAAGTCTTACTCTATTTGAAGTCTTTCTACACACATCTATCCCCACACAGACATGGATATTATACCTAGCTATTTATCTATATATAATATATAAAGCAATTATTCATTGGTAAATTTGTACATTTCATTTTCCAATACAGTGTATTCACTTTAATCACATACTTTCTAATCTTTTCACCTCTTAGTCTCAGATTTTTTAATTCAAATTTCCTTCCACTTTTCTCTATTTAAAAATAATAATAATCATTTTACATCAATTACAAATAACAATACCTAGCCTGTGATTGAATGCTAACATTATAATTCATTCTCAGGGTTAGGCTGCCATTCTCTAGTTACTTAAGCTGTGCTCCCATTATGTATGACATCAGCAGAAACTCTCAATTCAACTGCAACCTTTTATTTAATTAGGGACTATGTATTATTTGGTTTGTAGTAACCAAAATTAAAAATAGCCCCTTCCACTGTGTAATGGGAAAGGAGATTTTGAATATATATTATAATTGATATTTTAATACTTACTCTAAAAGCAATCAAAACTTATGTTAAATATTAATTATAATATTTTCTTCTTTTGTGCACCTTGATTTATTGCTGCTCTTTCGGGTTCACTTTTAATTACATTACAGGAAAACAAAGGATATTTTTATCCAAAGAGGTATTTGGCACAGACAATACTGTCAATGTCAATGGTTATACTGTACTTTATATTAAACTTAATTTTCAAAAGCATATTTAACACAGTTTCCCAGGTTTTTAAAGAATTATTTTCCCTTCATTTAACAACATGCCTCTCAGGTCTCTATATTAGAAATCAGGGACAAAGCTCATAAAGGAACAAAGACCCAAAATCAGGGATGGTCTTTTAAAAGAGGTACAGTTTCAAAGACTCCTAAAGATATAAATCAAAGTGCTTTTGAATACAGAGAGCATTCTAAAAGAATATTGAACTGTTTGCTTAAAATCTCATATTATTTCCTTCTTTTTAAACCCTGTTCCTTTTTGAAGGCTAGCACCAGATAGGGACAAAAGGAATATTTTCATGCAAAAATCAGGGCCAGGTACAGAGGCACAGTCAGAGTCTATTTCAAGTGGGGACAGGAATTTAATTCAAGTTATTCTCCTCTTTATTCCACATTTAACAGATTTGAAGGATTTCTCCACCTCTCTGACACTTCTGCAGACATCACTAGGCAATGTTTGCACTCGTGGAGGGCACTAGGAAATCTTGGGGTGGAATCTTTGGTCCCATTGGAATGGATCCTGGAAACACAGGAGAGTTCAAGTAAGGAGGGGTCTTTATGTTTCTTAAACTCATCCTGCTGGTCCTCTCTAGGAAAGAAAGCAAATAACCAGTTTCTTTTCCTTTTAAAAAGAATCTTATGTTACCCACATATTGTCTCTACTCTATATATTATTTTTAAAAGCATAAAAATGCTTTTGGAGAAAACAGAGATTTTACTTGCCTTCTTCTAAATGTAGGCTTTTTTATGTTTTACTTTTAATGTAATATTTCTAGCTCTTTGGCTAAATCAGTACAAATACTAAAAATAACTAACTGATAACTTTATAACAAATATTACTTTCCAAAAGTTATAACCAAATACAAGACTTAAGCCCCTATGATATGTGTGTTTCATTAAGAAAGTGATATGTCATACCACTGAGTAGATCAGGTATCTGGGATTTTTCATGTTTCTATAGCAACATGTAATTTTTATTGAACTTCAGAATACATAGGCAAATAAAATATGTATAAAATATTGATAGGCATTATGTCTGCTGTCCAGGGACTTTAATAACTTGTGGTCATTATTTTCTTTATAATTTCTGTAGACATTTTTCTAATTAAAGCATATTTTACAATGATTTCTTCATTCTTCATCTAATGCATCATTTTCTTTTTAATGTGGTTTCCAAACCCTGCTTTGTAGTATACATATTAGAGAGAATACTGAGTTTGTAACATGAACATAGAAACAAAAATATTTTCTATATTTTTCTAAGAGAATTTATGTGACTTCCTTTGTTCCATATTAATTTCTATTTTTTTTACTAATTTTTACAAGTTATCTGTTACTTATATTAAAATATCTAATACTGATGAGAAAACAACAAATATAAATGATTATACTTAAGAAAGGAATTTGTCTATGAAAATAGGTATTCCAACATCAGCTAGAAAGAAAAAGATTGAGTCAATTAAATTATTTATTTGAGCTTGAAAAAAGGAAGAATTGTCAGATGAAATTAACCTAACATTCATATATTTTACTGAAGTTGACTATTATAGTACTATGTAGTCTGTATCATTTCAGTAAATTTAACATTTATTGAGAGATAAGTTTATGCTCAGCACTGTGTCAATTTTTTTGGAAAGTTAAACACTTTTTATCACTTGAGCTATTATAGTTGTCCCAATTTTTCCTCTTCCACCCACCCTGCCCCCTACTTCTGTAGTCAATCCCCACACCTTTGTTCCTGTCCATGGATCATGAATACATGTTCTTTGTCTGATCTCTTTATCTTTCAATCAGTCTCCTTTTATAGCTGCCCCATGTTTCTGTGCTTGTAGTTTCTTTTGCTTATTAGTTTACTTTATTCAGTAGATTCCAGTTATAAGTGAGATCATATGGTATTTGTCTTTCATTGACTGGCTTATTTCACTTAGCATAATATTCTCCAGTTCTATCCATGCTGTCACGAAAACTAAGACTTCCCTTTTTTTTCTTTTCTTTTTTCCTGCTGTGTAGTATTCCATTGTGTAAATGTACAATCATTTTTTATCCACTCATTTACTGATGGGTACTTAGGTTGTTTCCAAAGTTTGGCTATTACAGATAGCACTACTATGAACATATGGGTGCATATCTTCTTTTGAATTGCTGTTTCAGGATTCTTTGGATATATTGCCAGAAGTGGAATTGCTGGGTCAAAAGACAGCTTCACTTCTAATTTTTTAATGAAACTCCATACTATTTTTCAGAGTGGTTCTACCAGTACACTAGGGTTCCCTTTTCTCCACATCCTCACCAGCACTTATTGTTTGTTGATTTATTAGTGATGGCCATTTTGACCATTTTGGGGTGATCTAATTGTGGTTTTAATTTGCACCTCTCTGAGGACGAGTGATGTTGAGCATTTTTTATATGTCTCTGAGCCCTCTGTATGTCCTCCTTCAAGAAGTATTTATTCAGGTCTTTTGCCCATTTTTTAATTGGATTGTCTTCCTGTTGTTGAACTGTATCAGTTCTTTACATATTTTGGAGATTAAGCCCTTGTCCAATGTATCATTGATAAATATGTTCTCCCATATAGTGGGTTCCCTTTTCATTCGATTATGGTTACTTTAGCTGTGCAAAAGCTTTTTAATTTGATGTGAGTCCCATTTGTTTATTGTTTCCTTTGTTTCCCTCACCCTAGGAGACATATGGGCAAAAATATTTCTACATGAGATATCTGAAATTTTACTGCCTATGGTTTCCTCTGGGACTTTTATGTTATCATGGCTTATATTTAAGTCTTTCATTCCTTATGAGTTTATTTTGGTGTATGGTGTAAGTTGGTGGTCTAGTTTAATTTTTTTTGCAAGTACTAGTTTTCCTAACAGTATTTACTGGTGAGACTGTCTTTATTCCATTACATGCTCTTGCCTCCTTTGTCAAATATGAATTGACCATGGAGGCAGGGGTTTATTTCTGGGCTCTGTATTCTGTTCCATTGATCTATGTATCTGTTCTTAGAACATATATTTTTATTATAGTGGCTTTGTAGTATAGTTTGATGTCAGTAAGGCCAGCAGACCCTGCCCTGCCCCTGCCTCCCTTAGGGACAAGAGTATGCCAGGGCTTCCTACTTATTTTATACTTTCTATGTCTCTTCACTGAGCTATACTAAAGTCAAGTTCAATAGAATGTTTTCCTTCTGATTCTATCAAGCCCATTCCCTTGGCTGTGGTTTTGAGGGATAGTTGTTAGGGACAGTGGGAATCTTGTTCATCCATTCATGCATATCACTAAGATGGTGAGGCATTTGGCTACCTTAAGAGAATCATAGTTACTCTGGCCATTTTCTCACACTTCACTGAATGTTTTCACTTTGACATTCAGAGCACTGGGCAGAAATCATATTGTGTCCGGTCTGCCCACCGCCAGCTTACCCACTGCCAGCTTGCTCACCACCATCCCCCAGCTGCCACCTTGCTGTGAGTTCTCTTCACCCTGCTGCCCTTCTCCACCCGTCCTACCAGGCTGTGTGAGTATTTCTTCTTTAACTCCTTGATTGTCAAATTTCCATACAGTTGTGGTTGTTTTTTTCTTTTTAAATTTGTTGTTGTTCTTTTGGTTGTACAAGGAGGCACAGTATACCTAACTACACCTCCATCTTGGTGGGAAATCAAAAGCCATTTTAAAAAATGAAAAAAAATCACATTGCAAAGAGTGTCATACATTGTCAAAAAATAAACAACAAATCAAAAAATGTTTTTCCAACTCATAGTCAAGAACTAATTTTTAATACATATAATATTTCTACAAATCAATAAGAAAAATATCTCTGCCCTGTGCAGTGTGGCTAAGTTGGTTCAGTGTTGTTCCTCAAAGCAAAAGATCATCAGTTAGATTCACAGCCTGGGTTGCAAGCCAGGTCCCTGGTTGGGGCATGTGTTCAAGGCAACCAATTGACATTTATCTCTCATTGATGTTTCTCTTTCCTCTTCTTCCCTCTCTTACCCTTCCTTTCTAAAAATAAAGAAAAGCAAAATACATATTTTAAAGGTTTTATTTATTTATTTTTAGAGAGAGGAGAAGGGATGGAGAAAGAGAGGGAGAGAAACATCAATGTGTGGTTGCCTCTCACATGGTTCCCACTGTGGACCAGGCCTGCAACGCTGGCATGTGCTCTGACTGGGAATCCAACCGATGACCCTTCAGTTCGCAGCCCACACTCAATTCACTGAACTATAAAAACCAGGACTGAAAAATAAAATATTTTTTTAAAAAAGAAAATGAATGGATCAAAAAACTATGGCACATTTACACAATGGAATTCTATGCATTAGAAAGAAAGAAGGAACTCCTACCCTTTGCAACATCATGGATGGAACTGGAAAGCATTATGCTAAGCAAAATAAGCCAGGTGGTGAAAGACAAATATCATATGATCTCACCTTTACCAGGAATCTAATCAACAAAACAAACAAATAAGCAAAATATAATTAAAGACACTGAAATAGAGAATAGGCTGACAGTGACCAGAGGGAAGAGGGGAGATAATTTCAGGGGGGAAGGGGAAGGGTTTGCAGGAATGAGTATAAAGGACACATGGACAATAACAAATGGGGTTTGAAATGGGAGGGCGGTGGAGAGGGCTGTGGGGGCTGGGCTGGGATGGGGGTAAAAGGCAGAAAACTCTACTTGAACAACAATTAAAATAAAAATTAAAAAAAGAAAAATATCTCTAACAGTGGGAAAATGGACAAAAGAAAGGGAAATACAACTGCAGCACATTTGACAAATGGCTCATCTACACTTACTATAAGATAAATTCAAATTCATGAGATATTCTTTCACCTACCAAAAATTTAAAAATGTTTTAGAACCATCTTGTTAGCAAAGCTGTGAATATAAATTTTTATGAATATTATATGGTAGAAGTATAATTTGTTATTATCTCCTTGGAGTACAGTTTAGCACTATCTATCCAAAAAATGAACATACTTTCATTTCTAGGATATTCTCACATAGGGGCAAAATGCAATTTTCTCATTGGGGCACTTCTTGGTATGTAGAAACATTGGAAAAAACTAAATGTCCATTAGTAGAGAACACGTTAAATATATTTCAGTGAATTTCATACAATGGAATACTATGCAGCCATTAGAAGAATGAAGCATCTGTGTGAGTACAAATAAAGTTTTATCTAAAAATATTCTTTTTAAAAAACTTTTTAATAAGGGTTGTATTTATTTATTTTTAGAGAGAGGGGAAGGGAAAGAGAAAGAGAGGGAGAGAAATATCAGTGTGTGACTGCTTCTTGCACACCCCCTACTGGGGACCTGGCATGCAACCCAGGCGTGTGTCCTGACTAGAAATCCAACCAGCGACCCTTTGGTTCACAGCCTGCACTCAATGCACTGAGCTACACCAGCCAAGGTTCTAAAAATATTCTTAAATGAAAACATCAAGTATATACTCAAAACGTCAGGAGTATAATCCTATTTGTGTTTTAAAAAAGAGTAAAATAGCCCTGGCTGTTGTGGCTCAGTGGATTGAGTGCCAGTCTTCGAACCAAAAAGTCTTTGGTTCGATTCTCAGTCAGGACATCTGTCTGGGTTTCAGGTCAGGTCCCCAGCTGGGAGTGTGCAAGAGGCAACCACACATTGAAATTTTTTTCCCTCTCTTTCTTCCTCCCTTCCCCTCTTCTTAAAAGTAAGTAAATAAAATATTTTTTTAAAGAGTAAAATTCATATATAGAGAGAGTAAAAAACATGTTTATAGGTACACATAAGGAATTTGTTATCCCTGAAGAGATGAGTTTTTGTGTAGAGGACATGTATAAGATGACAAGTTATTTATCTCTCTATACACTTTGGTATGTTTTGAATTTTGTGCAAATATTTATTGTGCCTATTTAACTAACTTTTAAAAAGTAGACATTAATTTTAAAAAATATATAAGGGCAAGTACAAAAAAGTATGTTTAGTGCTAGGGAAATTTGAAATAACAAATAACTACCCCGTGATGCCATTCAAAAAAGGTTTAGAATAAATAGGCCTTAAGCTAAATTTGAACCTAAAACTGAGATCGGCAAGTGTTAACATGAGCTAAGATGGTCATAATCATTCCCATATGACACAAGCTTATGGCCACATCATTAAAACATGTATGAGAGAAGTAGGAAGACAGAAAGAGACAAAGATTATGAAAACAGAGGAAAAGAGTGGAAGGAACAATGACATTTAATTATGCCTCTTTTGCAGTGAAAGCAAAACAATGGGTTTGTAAGAATTCAGAATGAATAGTCCAGTAACATGGTAGAAAATCCCATATTAATGATTAAGTTGCAAAAATACCCTATTTTGCATAAATTCTTAGATGAGGAAAAGCAGTATGATATATTAGAAAAGGCCATGAACCAGAAGTCCAAAGACATTTAGTCTGGTTCCTGTTCTGCCATTAATTAGCAATGTAACCTTGAGAAGGTCATATTGTGTCTCCAGGCCTCAATTGTATTGCCTGTTATATAAAGTGTGTGTGGTGGTGAGGTGTGCAATAGCTTCATGATTCCACAACCATTTTTTAAACCTGATGAACTTATTTTTTTCCAATGAAAAGCAAGTGAAAACCAGAAAAACAGATAAAAGGAGGGTGACTTTATATAAAGCAGGGGTGGGTACTCCTGAGCCCTCCTGCCCTGTCTCTTTCTTTCCTATCAAAACCCTCTTTAATGGAACAAAATCAAAGCCCTGAAAACCAGCAAAGTTCAGTTTTAAACTATTTACTATAGGATTTCTAAAGTCTTTTTTCATAAGAACATTCCATAATTCTACGAGGCAATTGATTCACAGGTTTAATCACCTAAAGTATCTGCAGACATATTTGCAAAAGTAATAGTGAATGTGGAAAGCTATGAAGGAAAGTGATTATTTCAAGAAAGATTTATTAACTACCTGTTCTGCACTCGTCCCTCCCATAATGTCACAATATACAAAGCTGGCAAGAGTATGATTCTGTACCTCTCTGATTCTCATATTCTTTTGGAGTTTTAAAAAGCTTTTTAGGGTTCTCTAAGCTTCTCAAGTATTTATGTTGACATCTTTTATTTGTTAGAGAACTCTTCCATCATCTTTCTCCTCTCCTCTGGGACTCCAGTGCCACATATGGCACTACTATCATGTCTCACATGTCTCTTGTGCTCTTTTATATTCTTTACATTCTTTTATCTTCCCTCTTCTCATTTTGAACTAAATAAAGTTTTATTAACCTCTTTTAGTTTGCCAGTCCTGTCTTCCACTGTATTAAATCCCTCCAGTGAGTTCCTATATCCAGATAATTTATTTTAATGCTAAACTGTCCTTTGTAATCATTCTTCATAGATTCAAATATGCATTTTGGAATTCTCCTTCCCATATTTTGATGAATTTCCCTCTATTTCCTTTAGCATATTAATCATATCTATTTTAAAGAGTTGGTCTGCTAATGTCAGCATCTATATTATCTATAGGTTTGTTTCTATTGTCCATTTTGCTTTTCATTATTGATTATAGTTATTCTGCATCTCATGTATAATCATTTTTGATTACATATAAGACATTGTGTATAAAAAGTTTCTAGAGACTTCAAATGTTGTTAATTTCCACAAAAGAAGACTCCTCTTTCTTCTGCTTAGGTGGATATATGAAGGGCTGACTGGCTAAAAGATCAGGGATTCAGCTGCATTATAGTTGGACTGTAGGTTTTGCAAATTCAGTCTTTATCTATGGAAGTTTCAGTTCTGCCCTTCAAAATGTGCAGCCTAGCTCTTTGACTTTTTACTTTATGTAGCTTCAAATTTAGTAAATGTTTATTAAGACCATGTGTTGGAGGTTTCTAAGTTTCTGAACTAATTTGTCAGTCCCACATAAATATCCAAAAATCATAGTTTCTTGTCCCTCAAGTGTAGCTTTCTGTATTCTTAGCTTCAGCTGCATCTAGAATCAGTATGTACACACAGGTAACATTAGTTGCAGATCTTCAGTGCTGATCCATCCCTCCTGTAAGGGTTTTCATCTGTTGTTCAGTTCATTTTCAGGCCTTCTGCCCAGGTCTTTGTTTCCTAAATCTGCAAAATTCTGGAATTTTTCATTCCTCCTTTCAGAATTCTTTGGTCTATTTCTTTAGCCTTTCAGACAGCATCATATTAATCAATTTATGTAGAAATGGGCTGTCTATTTGAAATCCATCAAGTCTGCAAATTGTCTTATTCTGGCTTTATTGTACCACTGAATGAACACTTTCCTTTTGCTCTTTCTTTCTATAGTGCCTTCTGCTTATACTAGTGTGTGTCCGGTATGACAATTCCAGTTATAATTCCAATTATGAAAATAATTGATCACCAATTTATTAACTCATCTCCTGGTATTTCTCCTCCTTTGTGTATTGTAGTCCATTGGATTTTTGTTGCTTTTGATGCCTATAGAAAAAGATGTTTTCAATTACTCAGCTTTGTCTAATTGTCAGTGAGAATATCCTTGGACAGTAAGCCACTATATCCTCCTCAGAAGCAGAAGCCCACAATATAGATTTTTTAGGCATCTTAAAAATCTAAGCAACATGAGATAATTTTTTAAAATTCAATCTATGCCACACTCTTTGTATTAGTATACAGTAGCAGCTATTTCTAGGTTATGTTCTAAATGGTATGTAAAAGTATGAAAATTCTCTGATTATGTAATGCAAAACACCATTAACAAATACACAGTGGGGAAAAAGCAGGTTTACAGTTGTTAGTATGGAAAATAATTCAATAATTATGACTAATAATACAAGAATAAACTCTATGTTTTGCATACTCATGACTGTAAACCTACTTTTGCCCCATCCTGTATGCTAATAACTCAGGATAAATTTTTTGTAGGTATACATATTCCCAAGTAACTTTAATCATGAGACAGAATTCTCTAAAATATACTTTAAATGAATTTTTAAATAATAATTATAAAAGATAAAGTTAAATAACATTTTAATAGATTATTTTTATTGTATTTATTTCCATTGCCATTTATCCCCCTTCTATCTGCTTCTACTTCTTACCTTACTCTCCCCACCCAATCGCCACATTGCTGTCCATCTCCATGAGTTCTTTCACTTTTTTATTCCATCACCCCTGACCTCCACCTAGAGAGCAGTCAGCCTATTCTCCATCTATGAATCTATTTTTCTTTTTTAATCTATTTTTCTTATTAGATCAGTTAGTTCATTAGATTCAATATATGAGTGAAATCATACATTATTTGCCTTTATCTAACTGGTTTATTTCACTTAGCATAATGTTCTCCAGGTCTATTCATATTGTCAAAAAGGGTAAGATTTCTTTTTTTACAGCCAACTAGTATTCCATTGTGTATATGTACCATAGCTGTTTAACCATTCATCCTTTGATGGACACTTGGGCTGCTGCCATATCTTAGTGATTATAAATAATGCTGCAATGAACATAGGAAAGTATATATTCTTTCAAATTAGTATTTCAGGTTTCTTTGGATAAACTCCATGAAATGGAATTTTTTGGTCATAAGACAGTTCCATTTTTAATTTTTTGAGGTACAGTCACCCATCTCTATATCACAGTTCACTTATTGCAGCTTCACTGTATCATGGGTTTTTAAAAAATATATATCTAATTCTGTATTGTGGAGTTTTCGTTATATCACGGGATTTTGCAGGACACTTCACTGGTGAGTACCCATATAGAATTTTATATGTTGTTAAAATTATGTAGGTTTAAGAGTGTAGAAAGTGTTTAAGAGCATATGAAGTATTTATAAGAGTGTGGGAAAGGTTAGTAAGAGAGTGGGAAAGGTTTATAGGAGTGTGGGGAGGGTTTATAAAGTCTTAAAATATATATAAATAATAAAATAAATATAACGCCCCTACTTTACGGATTTTCACCTATTGCGGAGGTCTCTGGAATGTAACTCCCGAGATAGGTGAAGGATCACCATAACTCCATATTGCTTTCCACAGTGTCTGCACCGATCTGCATTCCCACCAACAGTGCAAAAATGTTCCCCTTTCTCCACATCCTTGCCAGCACTTGTTATTTGTTGGTTTACTGATAATAGCATTCTGAGAGGTGTGAGGCGGTATCTCATCATGGTTTTAATATCCATCTCTCTGATGATTAGTGGTGATTAGCATCTTTTCATAAGTCTATGGGCTATCCGTATGTTCTCTTTGGGGAAGTGTCTATTCAGGTCCTTTTTAAAATTGGATTGCTTGTTTTTTGGTGTTGAGTTTTATAAGTTCTGTATAAATTTTGGATATTAACCCCTTTGCAGTTGTATCATTTGTGAACACGTTCGCCCATTCAGTGGGTTATCTTTTCATTTTGTTGATGGTTTTATTTTTGGGAAAACACATTTTTAGTTTGACATAGTGTCATTTGCTCATTTTTTCTTTTGTTTTCCATGCTAGAGGAGGTATATCAGAAAAAATATTGCTAAGAAAAATGTCCAGGATTTTACTGCTTATGTTTTCTTCTAAGATTTTTATGGTTTTAAGTCAAATGTTTAAGTCTTTAGTGCATTGAGAATTTGTCCTTGTGTGTCATGTAAGAAGGTAGTCTAGTTTCATTTTTTGCATGTATCTATTGAATTTTCCCAACATCATATATTGAATAAACTATCTGTAGCCCATTGTATATTTTTGCCTCCTCTGTCAAATTTTAATTGATATGAAGATGTGGTTTTATTTCTGGCCTGTGTATTCTGTGACTGAAATACCTTTTACCTCCCTTTACTTTTTTACTCTGTGTATATCTTTTTTTCAGAGGTGGATCTCTTGAAGTTAGTATACATATGGGTCTTGCTTTCTTATCTATTCAACTACCTTGTATCTTTTGATTGGAGTATTTAAGCCATTTACATTTAAAGTGATTATTGATAGATACATATTTATTGCCATTTTATTTTTTAACTATTTTTCTGTTTTTTTTCTTTTTCTTAAAGCAAGCCCTTTAACATTTGTTGTAATACTAATTTAGTTTTTTATTGTGTGAGAAGCTCTTTATTTCTCCTTGATTTTAAATGATAGTCTTGCTGGGTAAAGTAACCTTGGTTGTATGTCCTTATTTTACATCACATTGCATATTTCATGCCAATCCCTTCTGGCCTGAAACATTTCTTTTGAGATAAGTTCATATTTCAGATGACAGTCTTATGGGAGCTCCCTTGTAGGTACTAATTGCTTTTCTCTTGTGGCTTTTAAGATGCTCTCCTTGTCTTTAAGTATTGCTATTTTAACTATGGTGTGTCTTGATCTGGGCCTCTGTGTCTATCTTATTTGGAACTCTCTGCACTTCCTGTGTCTCAGCATTTGTGTGTCTTTTTTCTTCACCTGGTTAGGGCAATTTTTGGTCATTATTTCTTCAAATGTGTTCTTGATGCTTTGCTCTCTCTCTCTCTCTTTTTTCTGGTATCTTTATGATGCAAATGTTGTTACACCCCATGTTGACCCAAAGGTCCCTTAAACTACCCTCATTTTTTTATTTTTTAAAATATTTTTTTATATATTTTTAGAGAGAGGGGAAGGGAAGGAGAAAAAGAAGGAGAGAAACATTAATGTGTGGTTGCCTCTTGAGCACCCCCCAGTGGGGACCTGGTCCACAACCTAGGCATGTGCCCTGACCGGGAATCAAACTGGAGACCCATTGGTTTACAGGCTGGCACTCTATTCATTGAGCCACACCAGCCAGGGTAAACTATCTTCATTTTCTTTACATTCATTTTTATTTGCATTGTTCTGCTTGGGTGTTTTTCTTTTCTTTTTTTTAATATATATTTTATTGATTATGCTATTACAGTTGTCACATTTCCCCCTTTCACTTCCCTCCACTCTGTACACCCTCTCCCACCCACATTCACCCCCTTTAGTTCATGTGTCATAAGTTCTTTAGCTTCGACCTTTCCCATACTATTCCTGCCCTCCCCCTGTCTATTTTCTACCTACTATCTATGCTACTTATTCTCTGTACCTTTTCTCCCTCTCTCCCCACCCCACTCCCCTGTTGCTAACCCTCCATGTGATCTCCATTTCTGTGGTCCTGTTCCTGTTCTAGTTGTTTGCTTAGTTTCTTTTGGTTTTGTTTTAGGTGTGGTTGTTAATAATTGTGAGTTTGCTGTCATTTTACTATACATGATTTTTTTTAATCTCTTAGATAAGTCCCTTTAACATTTCATAAAATAAGGGCTTGGTGATGATGAACTCCTTTAACTTGACCTTATCTGAGAAGCACTTTATCTGCCCTTCCATTCTAAATGAAAGCTTTGCTTGATAGACCAGTCTGGGATGTAGGTCCTTGTCTTTCATGACTTGGAATACTTCTTTCCAGCCCCTTCTTGCTTGCAAAGTCTCTTTTGAGAAATCAGCTGAAAGTCTGATGGGAACTCCTTTGTAGGTTACTGTCTCCTTGTCTCTTGCTGCTTATAGGATTCTCTCCCTCATTTTTACCTTGGCTAATGTAATTACGATGTGCCTTGGTGTGTTCCTTCTTGGGTCCAATTTCTTTGGGACTCTCTGAGCTTCCTGAACTTCCTGGAAGTCTATTTCCTTTGCCAGAATGGGCAAGTTCTCCTTTATTATGTGTTCAAATATGTTTCCCACTGGTTGCTCTTCCTCTTCTCCTTCTGGTAAACCTATAATTCAGATGTTGGATTGTTTAAAGATGTCCTGGAGGTTCCTAAGCTTCTCCTCATTTTTTTGAATTCTTATTTCTCCATTCTTTCCTGTTTGGTTGTTTCCTTCTTCCTTCTGGTCCACTCTATTGTTTTGAGTCCCAGTTTCCTTCCCATCACTATTGATTCCCTGTGCATTTTCCTTCATTTCTCTTATCGTAGCCTGCATTTGTTCATCTAATTTGTGACCAAAATCAACCAATTCTGTGAGATTCCTGATCACCAGTGTTTTGAAGTGTGCATCTGATAGGTTGGCTATTTCTCGGTCGCTTAAAAGGATAAGTTCTGGGGCTTTGATTTGTTCTTCTGTTTGGGCCATCTCTCTCTCTCTCTCTTTTTTTTTTTTTTTTTGGTCTGGTCGGGCCTGTTACAGTAGGGGGCGGAGCCTTAGGTGTTCACCAGGGCGGGGCACCCTAGTTGCTGGGTTGTGACGTTGTATGTGGGGGTGGGGTCGAGAGGGAATAATGGTGGTTGCTCTCTTCTCCTGGGACCTCAGTCCCTTCTGCTGCTTCCCCCAAGCAAACTGGGCCCCTCTAGTGCCAATTCCTGTGTGGGTGGGCTTGTGCACACTGTGGGACCCTCCAAGGACCTCTCCTGTGAGACTGGGTGTCTCTCCCTGTGCCTCAACTTCCACAGGCATTTGTGATCATTGCCCCAAGGCTGTATTTCCCAGTGCTGGGATCCTGAGTTGCGCTCACTGCCTTGCTTTACAGTCGCCACCTCACTGGGTCTGCCGGATGCCACCCCTCTGCCGGGGCCTGCCAGCTGCCGCAAGTGCACCCAGGGTCCACCCGCTGGGGTCTTGCATTCCCCAGATGCCTTACGCACCCTCAGATGCCTTATGCACCGGGTCCCAACTCTGCTCTCCACACTGCGACCCGCGCCCAGCTGCCCGACTCCACCCCTCCTACCGGTCCGGATGAACAGGTCTATTTCAACTTCTTGGTTGTCTGACTTCCATTTAAATCAATTTTCTGTCAGTTCTGGATGTTATTCTGTTTCTAAATTGTTGTTGTTCCTATCTTGGTTGTGCATGGAGATATGGTGCATCCACCTATGCCTCCATCTTGGCCGGAAGTCGGGTGTTTTTCTATCTTGTCTTCAAATCACTGATTTGAGCTTTTGCTTCATCTAACCTGCTGCTTATTTCTTCCAGTGTATTATTTATTTCAGCTACTGTATCCTTTATTTCTGACTGGTACTTTTTTATGGTTTCTATGTTTTTTTCATGCTATGATCATACTTATAAACTAACCTAGAATATTATATCCAATAAATGGCATGCCTCCATTTCATTTATCTCTTCTTCTGGGTAACTTTCTTATTATTTCATTTAAGACATGTTTCTTTATCTTCCCATTTTGGCTGCCTCTTTGTGCTTTTTTCTATGTATTAGGTAGATCTGCAAAGACTCTGGTTCAGGCCTATGTCCAATATTGCCTTTGAGTGGCCCTGGGCAACTTGTTTGGAGCTATCAGTGATCCACAGCTTGTGGCTTCCCCTTGTAGGCCTAGGTGCATGCTGAATGAACAAAGCTGAACACCAGCTCCAGGCTTGCAGGAAGATCAGCTAAAGTCTCAAAGCACCCAGAGTTCCATCTCTACCTGCAGGCTGTCTGTTAGGCTTAAGCACAAAAAAAACTGACTGTACTCTTCAACAGGACTTAAGCTGCACAGGGTATGATGGAAGGGACTCATGCATGTAGTGTTTGCTTCCCCCTAGGGAAGCATGGTGTTACATGGTGTGGAGTGGTTTGCCCAAGAAAGATGGCTTCTGCAATATAAGGAATGAATGAGCACTGTGATCCCGGCAGCTGACATTTCAGCCAGATCCACCAACCCCAGACTCTCCTTACATGGCTATAATATGCTCTGCCCTCCTTCTGCTAGAGCCCAGAGTACATGGGTGCAAACAAAATTTTGTGCACTGGCCCTTTAAAGGGTGTTTGAATCTCTAGCCTTCTCTCTTGGTGGAGAGAAACTGTGCTGCTTTTCACAGCCAGGTAGATATTATGTGGTCACATCTCCAAGTTCTAATGCTCTAGGCTGGGGAGCCTAGATTGGTATTTACACCCCAGTTCTCAGTAGGAACCCCTGGCTGCTGAAACATTCCTCTGGAACTTCAGCTACTATCCATGTGAGTCCAGAAAACCTTGTGCCTCCATACTTCCTACCAGTTTCTATGTGGTGGTGTGATTTTCTCTGGGTTATAAGACATCTTTCTAGCTGGTCTTCATTTGGTTATTCAGGATTATTTTTCTATAATTGCAATTCCAGTTTGGTCCTGGGAGGCAGTTAACATCCATCTATTCTGCCACCATTTTGGATATCCATTTAAAATGTTACTTAACATTTTAAATAGGTACTAATTTAATAGGGCATAGAAATAATCATGTAATAATCATAAGCTGTATCTTAGAGAAATCGATATTTTCTACTATCATACATATAGAAGGTAAGAAGTATAACTCTATATCAGACTTTGAAACTCTAAGCCACTGGTGTTACTATGTTTTTCCAACTCTCAGAATATATCAACTCTCATTTTAAATTATTTCTCAATAAACTTCAGGATATCCATCACGTTATTTTTTTTTAGAAATCCTGAAGGGCTTAAGAAATTATATGTATGTGTGGGTAAGGGTATACTTAAAAAATGGATTTGGTTTGCATACCTTGGATTACTGGGGATTTATTTTATTCTTTCTTTTGTTCTTGATTCTATTACATTTTAATCAGAGTCATGTTTGTAAAGCAATTTAAAACTAAATTAAAATTTAACCTAAAAAAGGGTTGCTTCAGAAATGAATTAACTCTCTCTACCATTTTATTTTTCTCTTGCTCTTTTACCTCAAGGGCCTAAAATAGGCTGGATAACCTAATGTAGGCATTTTCTTCCAAATACCAGTTATCCACACCAGTTTTTCCCCAAACTGTCATTCCTGCATTAGAGACAAGTTTGATTATTAAACACATACAGATTCTTGGATTCCACCTCAGATAGGAATCACCAAGGATAGTTCTAAAAATGCATTTTATCTACACATTGATACATGCTATAACTGAACACCATTGCCCAGTGACTATTCCATGCAAAAAGCATGGAAGAGCATTGCCACTGACAGCCTCATTATTCAACTGAAGGAACACTACCCTGGTTTCTGTGATAATGCTCACAACAGCTCACTCTATCCAAATGGTCAAGAACCTGCCTTATCTGCCTCTTCCTCTCTATCTATATTCTCTGAGGCCTCTCACTACCTACTCATTTTCTGTTATGCAGATTTCACAAGAAGATTTTCCATTTTGTATCTTCTTTATTTCATATTCTGAGACATTCAACAATATCCATATATAGGTCTCACCTTCAAATTTCTCCCCTGGGATCATACCTCAAGGGAAATGCCTAAAATTGGATATGTCCTTTACCAACTGAAAACCCAATGGCGTGTGTTACTTCTGGTATGTGGTCACTGTGGTCAGAGTCAGGTCTCACCAAGTGATAAAACTCAAGGCCTGGAATGAAAAGTTTCCAATGAACCTGCTTAATTTTCATCATTACTTCAACTCTGGATAATCAAAGGCAAGTGATGATCATTGAGAAGAACAAAGTAAACCCCTCTAGGTTAGTATCCAAGGTGGCAATTAACAGCAAGAGATTTGCAATCAAAATGCCCTGATTTAGGTTCTCCCTTTGTGATATTAACCAAGTTAACTAAACATCATCAATGCTCCATGTCTGCTTCTATAAATGGGGAAAATAATAATCCACGATCCCTCAAAATATCTTAATAAACTATTTTATTGAAATACCACATATATGGAAAAGTACACAGATCACAAGCACAAAGCATAATGAGTTATTTACAGTGAACACAGCCATGAACCTAGCTCTGAGATTAAAAAACAAAATGTCCTCAGTTCTCCTTTTACCCGCATTTGGTCAATACCATTTCACCAAAGTTTACCGCTCTCATGACTTCAAGCATCATAGGTGAGTGTGGCCTGCTTTTTACCTACTTTATATATTCATGTAATAGGGACTTTTTGGTCTAGCTTCTTTCTCTCAATACTATGTTTGGGAAGAACATCCTTGGTGCATGTAGCTGTACTTTTTTTCATCATCATTGTGGCATATTATTCCTTTTTGTGAATATACCACAATTCATTGTCTACTCTATTATTGAAAAGTATTTCTTTTTTTCCCAGTTTGGGATTATTTTAAATATTTTGCTATAGATATATTTGTACATCTTTAGTAAGTATATGTACACATTTATGTTGGGTGTATACTTAGCAATAGGACTACTAGGTCATATAGTATGTGTATATTCAACTTTGGTAGATATGTCAAACAACTTTCCAATGTGGTTATACCAACTTATGCTCCCACTAACAGCATGTGAGAATGCCAGTTGTTCCACATTGTCATTAACAATGGTCATCATTGTCTTTTTATTTTAGCCATTTCGACATGCTGAGGTACTGTCTTATACTGTTCTTTTTTCTTTTCTTTAATGGCAAATGCAGTAGAGTGCCTTTCACATGGTATCATATGGCTGTTGGGAACATTAAGGTGCTATGTATGTAAAGCTCTTTGCACAGTGCCTGGGACATAGGAAGTGCTCAATAAAACCATGTATTCTTTTTTTTTTTTAATTTAAACATCGTTAGTTACAAGGTTTATTTATTTATTATTTTTATTTTTTATTTTTTTAGAGAGGGAAGGGAGGGAGAGAGAGAGAAACATCAGTGTGCGGTTGCTGGGGGACATGGCCTGCAACCTAGGCATGTGCCCTGACTGGGAATCGAACCTGCGATGCCTGGTTCACAGCCCGAGCTCAATCCACTGAGCTACACCAGCCAGGGCAAAACCATGTATTCTTATTATACCTTTGCTTATTTGATTACAATGAAGGACCTGATGTGATGTCAATGGGTACATTCCTACCTTTCAATAATTATTTTTCTCCATCTTTGCCTTGCTACAGAATAAATAACACACACACAATCTGATAAATCATGAAAGAGAATGTTAGAAAAGAAAGAAAAACAAATACTTTATCGCTATATTTTTATTTTAACTAGTATACACAACCAAAGTTTATTTTACTGAGCACCGCTGAATTAACACATAAAATATAACCTTGTTAATCAACATTTATTAATTTACACCTTACTAATGCAATCATTTAGGCAAGTAGCTGTTAGGTAATAGTGTCTCATTATAGTTTTTGTGTAATTTCCAGATAGGAATTATTATCAAGAGTGTCAAATGGAAATCCTGTGCACTGTCTGTGTGATAATACAAGTACTGAAATAGTTATGCAAAATACCACCAAGGATATTTTCAACTAGTTGATAATGAATGGTTTTCTTTTGCTACACTTTAAAGGGAGTTAACATTTGTGTCTTTTATCATTTTGTCTTGAGTTACAAAGGGATGTAGCAACCATTTCTGGTCACATTATACTCTTTTGATTTCAGTAAGCAAAGCCAAATGAGCATGTATGTTGCCAACAAGTGAAAAAGAGGTTTCTGAAGAGAGACTGCACATTCATGTAAGTGAATGGCAGCTATCAAAAACTTAGAATGAGGCATGACAAGGTAGAGGCCACAACATGGCCTTGAATTTTGTGCTGTCTAAACAAAGCCAGCGAGCTGGTATCAACCAGTGTCATCCAGTACATGGACATGAAAATTTATCCCAACAAAATAGCTTTTGGAAGGCATTATTTGGATAACTTGTTGTTTCTTTTGCATGAATACTGAGTAGGGAAGCTCTATAGACACACTCTGGCATAAATATTTAAAATAAACTCACAAACTATATATATTAAGAAATTAAAGTTTTTCACTTTAAGATTATCATGTGTTTGGCATATATTGCAGGACATGTATACCTCGGGTTGTGCAATAAAGCAATAATTTCACCACTTGATAAAGAACTGACTATAAAACCTAAATGCTTTTTGAGTCAACTAATATGTAAGCAGTCATGTAGTGGTGCCAGGCTGCACCTGGTGCTATGGTGGGTGCTAGGATATATACATAAGTAAACATATATACATAAGTTGATATTAAAGCAATGTTTTGAACATGTGATCATATCCACACCACCCTGAGTATGGGTGCAGTTGACTGTCTGGTTTAGAACAGTGGTTCTCAACAGGGATGATTTTGCTCCTCAGGGGAAATTTAGAAATGTCTGGAGACATCATTGATTGTCACAACTACGCAAGAAGAGACCACTGGCATACAGTAGGGGGAAGTCAGGAGTGTTGCTCATCTTAGTATATGCAGGGCAGCTCCCACAATGAAGAACTCTCTACCCTAAAATGTTAATAATGCTGAAGTTGAAAAGCCCTGATTTATAGCACTAAGTTTTATCCTCAGCACCTAAAATAAAGCCTGCCACATAATAGGCTGTCAATAAATTTGTATTAAAGAATGAGTATTACTACAAAGTTACTAAACTATTCAACAGCAAATTTTGTTTAGAACATAATGATCAAATGATGGAATTGTGTGGTATGTGAATATTATCTCAAAAACATTGTTAAAAACAGAATAATCATTTCACTTTTTGTGAACATAATATTCACAATTTTAAGCCTTTTTATATAAGATAGTCTTCTCTTTTAACTTGACAAAGAAGAAAATAGGTTTGCATTTTAATTAAGAATAGTACCTTCAAAACCAGACAGGCAGGAATCCAAGTCTGAAGGGACCTGTATCATCAATTAGGATAAAATTAATAAATAGGGGAAATTATATATGTAAAATATACTCATTCTGTAATAATATGAATTACAGTCTTCTAGCATAAGATATTTTAATGTGGATTCATCTGGTTTTATATTATCCTTTGGAAATATTGGCTGGCTGGCAGGGTTAATTCTTATTTCACAAAGGAATTGCTGTGCTTTTTTTCTAGACTACTGTTCACTAATGTTATTATCATGTACCTAAAAAGTCATTTTGTAGTAAAAATAGAAGTTACATCAACAACGTCAACCTCTTTGATGCAGAAAATTTCTGTGTCAGGCACTGAATGAAATGCTTCTTATGTACTTCATTCTCTAACCTTCACACAACTTGAGGTTTGGGATATTAAAGTGCAAGGAGTATTGTCCACACAGGTAGTAAACAGCTGATCTAGGATTCAACCACATACATATCTAATTCCAAAACCAAAGCTCTTTGTCACTGGGAATGATTGTGGTTTTGAGCAATCAGGAGGAAACTTCATTAAGGATGTATGAAATTTGTATACATAGGAAGGAAATGAGTTCTGATGAAGATGGGAAGGAAATGAAAATAAACTCATCTCACACACAAAAAAGCTTACATAATTTATAATATACAAGTTGTTCAGTAGAATGATCTTTACAATAATGCATCATTGGAATCAATTTTATGACCATAATTAAAGGATCAGATAAATAATATAGAATAGTATGTAACCATTGCAGTTAATAAAGCAGATCAGTAACCATTGAATTAGAAAGATGTCACATTTGTTACAAAGATGAAATCAGGGTATATACCAATGGGTACAATGCTTGTATGTATCACACAGGGTCACAAGTATGCACATGACTAAAAGTAGTACCTATAAAGATTATTGGGTGGAATGATAGTCAATGATACTTTTACTTTATTTTTGTCAAATAGGCTTGTATTATGTTTAAGAATTCACTAATTTAACTCACTAATTTAATATACAATTATTTTATGCATACCATGACCAGGCACCACTCTTTAAACTTTTGAGTCTCTATATTTAATCTGGAAACATCATATAAGATAGTTCCATTGATATCCAAGCCACAAATTAGAGAGTGAGCTATTAAGAGCCTGGACTAAGACATGTTGGGGCTGTAGGGGGCAGAAAGGGTAAAATTCATATAATGCCCTTCTTGTGGAGTCTACAATATGTGTCCCTCCCATCTGTCCCTTCCATGGCAACATTTGGTAAAGGCCTGGAGGGCAAAATTTAGTCCATGCACTCAGTTCACAGAATAAAATGCCCTTTCCTGATAGAAAAAAGGAGGGCTGAAGAGTCTTTCCAGACCACTGTTCCTGTTTCACTATAATATGACTATTTATTCATATAATACTTTCCACAGATTCTGATTTTTATGATGCCATAAAGTAAGATTTTCAGAAAGTTGATGGTGGGTAACATAATGCCATCAATGACAGTATTAATTAATGAAGAATTCTACTTAGTGGGGGTGAGCATCATATTTTTCTGAAAATGAATCTTGAGAGCTTCCTTGATTATACCGTGATTCTGCTTCCATTATCATTTAGAGATTGAGGCATGAGATGGGTCTGGTGATTATAGTGATTTAGGAGGAGAAATAATATGTCAGAATTATGGGAGATTCTATAATTTCATGGTCTATAGCATAAAAAAATACATCACATCACTATATCCAGTGTGTTGTATTTTAATATTGGCTATTGTGGTACCTTATGCAAGATACCAACCTGATTGCAGATTTATACCAAACTCCCCTGACATCAGTAGCATACACATTGCAGTTTCTAATGAAGAAAAGAGAATATGATACACTTTTATTAGAAATTTCTTTAAGGTCTAAGTCGTAATGGCACATATGAGGGGAAAAGAAATCACTCATTAAGTATTTCCTAGGAATTATTCATAATTTCATCAAACAATATGACAGACCCTAGACCTCATGGATGCTTCAGCCAGTGCTGAGTGAAGCTGTACAGCTCTGTGATGCTGAGCCATATGGAGTACATTATACCTCCGATCTGAAACCTGCTCCCTGGGGCAATTACAGGTTCTGACAATTAGAGCCTTTAACAGTTTGGACCGTAAATTCTTTAGAAACAAGGATTTTTACATATACCAAAATTTCTTCCTGACATTGCATGGGTAACATGAAGATTCAAGGGGTTTGATACTTGACACATCAACCATTAAAATGAAAACTTTAAAACGAAGATGCTTTCCAATACAGAGAAATGTGGCATCATGAGTAGTAGTCAACCAAGAAGGTAAGTGAATTTTCAGTTTCTATTTTTATGTTTTTTTAAATGTATTTTATTGATTATGCTATTACAGTTGTCCCATTCACCCCCCCCCCTTATTCCCCTCTTCCCTGTACATACCCTCGCACTCACATTCCCCCTTAGTTCATGTCCATGGGTTGTACATATAAGTTCTTTGGCTTCTACACTTCTTGTACTGTTCTTAACCTCTCCCTGTCTATTTTCTACCTGCCGTTTATGCTACTTATTCTCCATACCTTTTCCCCCTCTCTTCCCCTCCCATTTCCCCACTGATAACCCTCCATGTGATCTCCATTTCTGTGATTCTGTTCCTGTTCTAAATGTTTGCTTAGTTTGTTTTTGTTTCCTTTTGTTTTTTTTTTTTTAGGTTTGGTTATTAATAGCTATGTTGTCATTCTACTGTTCATATTTTTGAACTTCTCTTTCTTAGATTAGGCCCTTTAACATTTCATATAATAAGGGCTTGGTGATGATGAACTCCTTTAACTTGACCTTATCTGGGAAGCACTTTATCTGCCCTTCCATTCTAAATGAAATCTTTGCTGGATAGAGTAATTTTGGATATAATTCCGTGTCTTTCATGACTTTGAATACTTCTTTATAGCCCCTTCCTGTCTGTAAGGTTTCTTTTGAGAAATCAGCTCATAGTCTTATGGGAACCCCTTTGTAGGTAACTGTCTCCTTTTCTCTTGCTGCTTTTAAGATTCTTTCCTTATCTTTACTCTCAGGTAGTGTAATTACGATGTGCCTTGGTGTGTTCCTTCTTGGGTCCAATTTCTTTGGGGCTCTCTGAGCTTCCTGGACTTCCTGGAAGTCTGTTTCCTTTGCCAGATTGGGGAAGTTTTCTTTTATTATTTTTTCAAATAAGGTTTCAATTTCTTGCTCTTCCTTTTCTCCTTCAGGCACCCCTATGATTCAGATGTTGGAATGTTTAAAGTTGTCCTGGAGGTTCTTAAGTCTCTCAATTTTTTGAATTCTTGTTTCTTCATTCTGTTCTGGTTGAATGTTTATTTCTTCCTTCCGCTCCAAACTATCAATTTGAGGCTCAGTTTCCTTCCTGTCACTGTTGGTTCTCTGTGTATTTTCCTTCATTTCCTTTTCATAGCCTTCACTTTTTTCTCTACTTTGAGATCATACTCAACCAATTCTATAGAGCATCCTTATTACCACTGTTTTGAACTGTGCATCTGATAGGTTGGCTATCTCTTTGTTGTTTAGTTGTATTTTTTCTGGAGCTTTGATCTGTTCTTTCATTTGGACTTTTTTTTTTTTTGTCTTGTCACACCTGTTAAGTAGTAAGAGGCAGAGCCTTAGGTATGTGCCAGGGAAGGGCAACCCATGTTTCTGTGTTGTGGTGCTATATATAGGGGAGGTGTCCAAGAGGGAACAATTCCACTTGCTCAGTTCTCTGCCCAATTTCAGTCACTATCTCCACTATGCACAAGGAAATTGGGCCCTTCTGGTGCTGATTCCCAAGTAAGTAGGCTTGTGTACATTCCATTATGGGTCTCTCAGACAAACTCTCCTGTGAGGCTGGGAATTTCATCCACCACCTCAACCCCCACAAGTTTTTCAGTTAGAAGTTTTGAGACTTTATATCCCTGCACTGGAACCCTGCGTTTCATGGTCTGTCTCATTCCCCAATTGTTCCCCCTGGTTTATCCACTTGCAAATGTGGGATTGCCAGCTCCACCAGCCACTGTCTTGCCTAGTCAGCTAACCACTGCCTCACCTATCCCAGTCCTTCAGCTGCTGCCTTGTCCCAGTCCCACTTCAACTTCCCGCCTCCACCCACGCCACCAGTCTGGATGAATGTGTCTTCTTTAACTCCTTGGTTGTCAGACTTCCATACAGTTCAATTTTCTGTCAGTTACGGGTGTTTTTTTTGTTTATAAATTTGTTGTTGTCCTTCTTTTGATTGTGAGAGGAGGCACAGTGTGTCTACCTATGTCTCCATCTTGGCCTGAAGTGTGTTTTTCTTAATAAATAGATAAATTCTAAGAAACATAACTACCAGATTATTTTCCTCAGACATCAGACGTCAAAGAAATTAAATTAAATATTCTTTTTAAGTTTTTTGTTTTTAATTTTTTAATATTTCATTAAATCTAAGATGCATTGTTATATAATACACCATTATTTTATGTACTGATATGAATTGTAATTGTAAGCTTATCTCAATTTTTAAAAAGATTTTATTTATTTTACTTCCGGCCAAGATGGAGGCATAGGTGGACACACTGTGCCTCTACACACAACCAATTTAGGGAAAACAATTTAGAAATAGAAAAACATCCAGAAATGACAGAAAATTGATCTGAATGGAAGTCAGAGAACCAAGAAGTTGAGATAGACCTGTTCATCCAGACGGGTAGGAGGGGTGGAGTTGGGCTGCTGGGTGGGGAGAAAGCAGAAAGAATTGGGCCCAGGTGTGTAAGGCATCTCAGGTGCACAATACTGCAGGTGGCAGACCCCAGATGAGGGGTGGCAGCTGGCAGACCCAGTGAGACTGAGACTGTAAAGCAAGGCACTGTGCGCAACCCAGGATCCCAGCATGGGGAAATAGAGCCTCGGGACACTGATTGTGGAAACCTGTGGGAGTTGAGTCACACGGACAGACACCCAGCCTCACAGGAGAGGTTCTTGGAGGGATCCACAGTGTACACAAGCCCACCCACACGGGAATTGGCACCAGAGGGGCCCAGCTTGCTCAGGGCAAGCAGCGGAAGGGACTGAGGTCCCATGGAGAGTGGAGCAAACGCCATTGTTCCCTCTCAGACCCCATACCCACATACAACGTCACAACCCAGCGACTGGAGTACCCCGTCCTAGTGAACACCTAAGGCTCCGCCCCTCATATGTAACAGGCACAACCAGACCAAAGGAAAAAAATATATGTATAATGTAAAAAAGATGGCTCAAACAAAGTTAAAAGCCCCAGAGCCATTTTTTTTAAGCGGCTGAGACCTAGCCAACCTATCAGATGCACAGTTCAAAACACTGGTGATCAGGATGTTCACAGAATTGGTGGATTTTGGTCACAAATTAGATGAACAAATGCAGGGTACAATAAGAGAAATGAAGGAAAATGCACAAGGAACTAATAGTGATGGGGCAGAAACTGGTACTCAATTCAGTGGTGTGGACCAGAAGGAAGAAAAAAGCAAACAACCAGAAAAGAATGAAGAAACAAGAATTCAAAAAAATGAGGAGAGGCTTAGGAACCTCCAGGACATCTTTAAACAATCCAACATCTGAATTATAGGTTTACCAGAAGGAGAAGAGGAAGAGCAACCAGTGGGAAACATATTTGAACACATAATAAAGGAGAACTTGCCCATTCTGGCAAAGGAAATAGACTTCCAGGAAGTTCAGGAAGCTCAGAGAGTCCCAAAGAAATTGGACCCAAGAAGGAACACACCAAGGCACATTGTAATTACATTAGCCAAGGTAAAAATGAAGGAGAAAATCCTATAAGCAGCAAGAGACAAGGAGACAGTAACCTACAAAGGAGTTCCCATGAGACTGTCAGCTGATTTCTCAAAAGAGACTTTGCAGGCAAGAAGAGGCTGGAAAGAAGTATTCTAAGTCATGAAAGACAAGGACCTACATCCCAGACTGGTCTATCAAGCAAAGCTTTCATTTAGAATGGAAGGGCAGATAAAGTGCTTCTCAGATAAGGTCAAGTTAAAGGAGTTCATCATCACCAAGCCCTTATTTTATGAAATGTTAAAGGGACTTATCTAAGAAAAAGAAGATAAAAAAAAACCTGTACAGTAAAACGACAGCAAACTTACAATTATTAACAACCACACCTAAAACAAAAACAAAAAGAAACTTAGTAAACAACTAGAACAGGAACAGAACCATAGAAATAGAGATCATGTGGAGGGTTAGCAACAGGGGAGTGGGAGGAAGAGAGAGGGGGAAAAGAATGGAGAATAAGTAGCATAGATGGTAGGTAGAAAATAGATAGGGGGAGGGCAAGAACAGTGTGGAAAATATAGAAGCTAAAGAACTTATGACACATGGACATGAACTAAAGGGGGGAATGAGGGTGGGAGAAGATGTGCAGGGTGGAGGGGAATGAAGGGGGGAAATGGGACAACTGTAAGAGCATAATCAATAAAAATTAAAAAATAAAAAAAGATTTTATTTATTTAGTTTTAGAAAGAGGGGAAGGGAGGGAAAGAGAGAGGGAGAAAAACATCAATGAGCAAGAGAAACATGGATCAATTGCTTCTTGCATGCCTCCAACTGGCTACTGGGCCCACAACCCAGGCATGTACCTTGACCTCAGAATCAAACAGGTGAAACTTTGGTTCACAGGCCAGCTTTCAATCCACATAGCTGCATCAACCAGGATTGCCTCATCTCAATTTTGAGAAAGGTAGAAAAATATATCTTAGAATCAATGAAATTTGGTAATCACAAGTGACACAGGTTGGAAAAAAGCAAACAGCACACATGTATGTAGTCATGATCCATCCCCAAAGCTTAATAAATTATTATATATCTCCCATAATTGTGTATGCTGTATTTTTACAACATGGAACCATGCAGTGTATTTTGAATTGTAAATAGCTTTTTTTCATTCAACAATATATTATGGACATTTACCCTATGTTTTTTAATGACTAAAAATGTCGTTCAGAAATGTCTTTTTTTAATCTTCAAGTCAGAAGTTATAAACTATGGCCCAGAACCCATTGCCTTAAGTATCAAGACATTTTATATGTATTCCTGCTTTTCAGCTTCTCTTAAAAATCAGGTGAAGTTCATGCTTTTGCATGTGGACAGTCTCCAGTCAGTTAGTGACTGACCCAACTGAAGGGTGCATTCCTTTCCTGTTCAGCATGTTCCTGGCAGTTTCCTGCTCTTATATACACAGCCTGCACCTCTTGCTTACATGCTACTTGGCTGCCTTTGGGCTTGGGGTTTGTAACACTTACTTTAAACATTTAGAACAAAACTTATTGCACAAGCACAGAAAGGGCTCTTGGTTGCATTCCAGTACACTTAGAAAATTACACAGTTTCTCACTGTCTACCACCTCCAGCACCTAATCTTTCCTCTTGCCAACAGTTAGATATCAGATATAAAACTTTTCAAATCTCCCACTTCCTTAAAGCTACATTTGAGGAGTTATCAGTTCCAATTATAACCCCAGATATTTTCACTAATTCTTTTTCTATCATGTGCATCTCATTCGATTATCATAGATGCAATGTTTTCACATTGGGGTTTCGTCATTAAATTTCATTCATAATGATCTGCCATTGTTCATCCAAAGTGGAAATATTTCCTTTGTACTGTTAGTTAGCTCAACTTCATTCCTGTAGTGTAACCTGACCATTGTTTTAGTTGTTGCATGCCTAGAGTTTGGGAGCTAAACTCATCCTTTTATCCTCACCATTTTCTTAGTTGGCAAAGAACATTGTGGAAATGTTTGAGTGAGCCTCAAGAATAGGAAGAGATCTAGTGTGCCATTAGCTAATGTAGCCCATTGTCCAGTGTTATATTTTGTATAGAGTAGATATTGAGTAGTAACATTAAGCAAGATGTCTCTGTTCTTCTTACTATATTTCTTGTAATTATTTTGTCACTTGAAAAGTTTTATTGAAGAGATTCTTAGTATGACCAATGAAGCACTATATTTTGAATATTTTATTCTACAAAATAGACAACAAAATAATATAAAAGTAATTCCATTTCTGGAAGACATGCATAAACATTTCTATTCTGTTTCAAGCCTAAAATAGAACAATAAAATACACAGCACTGAATTTAGTGAAATTGTTTGACTACCAAACAATGAACAACATGAAGAATTTAGTACTAGTTTAGAGTACTAGTTTACATATGTCACAATTAAATAAAAGACCTCTCCCCCCATGTCAGCTGGGGGAGCCAGCAAGTGTTGTTCCCCTGAAGAATGATATGGTAGAGCTGAAATGGAAACTTGTACTAAGACCTGAGTTATATAGTATTACCTTTTGAAAACGCCCATGTCTTATAGATAAACCTCTTCCCACGGGGATACATGAGAGCATAGAGCTTCCCAGGTGGTTTGCTGTTAGATTGTGTCCTCTGCAACATAAATTAGATGCAAAGATGTATAAACTAGGAACTTTTCCAGATTTACTTTTAAAGAAATAATGGCATTTCCCAAGGCTTTAATGACAGCAAAATGCTTTGGACTGTCTCAAAGTTCAATACCAGTGAGAAAATTCTATATGCTATCTAAAGGTGTTGAGTACCGGACAGTCAGGAATAGAACCAATTTTGTAAAAGCTGATTGGATGCATCTACATTTAAATAAATCCTTAAACCATTTTTTTTAAAGTAAGACCCCCAGAAAGCAATATATCATAAGCCTGATGACTACTTATAAATTTCTGATTAAAAAATAGGTGATAATATAGAAAATTTAAAAACATATAACGAAAAAGAAGATAAAACTACCATGATGCCAATATCCAGAAGCTACCTCTGTTAATATTTTTATATGTTTTAGAAGTGAGGTGTCGTTTTCCTTGATGCATTTAAAATTTTTAAAATCATTCCATATATAAATATCCTGTTCTTTTCAATTAATTTATAATATGTACACAAATACACATAATGTATAACACAGCAAATAATATATATCAGAGCTATTTTCCCTGGTTTGTTGAAAATTTCTGAAAGCATAATTTAATGGCATTGTGTGGCTGTCCATTGTGTCAACCTAATAAAATTTGCTGAACTATTTTATTGTTGGTTATTTAGTTTGTTTTCTTTTTGCAATCATGAGTAATCATTTTGGGAAGCCTTTGTTTCTGGGTGAATGAAATAAGTGGATAAAAAGTATTAAATGTTTATTTTTTAAAGATTTTATTTATTTATTTTAGGTAGAGAGGAAGGGAGGGAGAAAGAGAGGGAGAGAACATCAGTGCAAGGTTGTCTCCTGTTTGCTGAACAGGGGACCTGGCCAGCAACACAGGCATATGCCATGACTGGGAATCGAACCAGTGATGCTTAGGTTCACAAGCTGGCACTCAATCCACTGAGCCACACCAGCCAGAGCTAAATGTTTGATACTCAATAGCTGTATTGCCAAACTGTATGCCAAAGGTACTATTGCCATGTTATTTATATTGAATGAGTCCCCATTTCAACCCGTTCTCATTGGCACAAAGTAACCTTATTTTTAAACTTTTCTTTTCATAAATAAAAAATGTATTTCTTTGTCACTTGAAAGTGCATTTCTTTTATTCCTGGTGAGGATGAATATTATTTCACATAAACATTTTCTTTTGTGGAAATTAATAAACTGCTACAGGTGGCCTTACATAGAAAATGTAGTCTATGCCTGTTTGAAGATTAGCTTTATTTTAAAATATGCTTTTAATTTATAAAGTCATGTCATATACATAATTAACCTTATAGATATGAAAGATCAGGTGTTAATTATCTATTAAAAACTGAGATAAGTGAGGCTCAGAAAAAAATAGTAATTAACCCAACTTAATTCAGTGAGCAAGCAGAAGAGTTGTTTTTGTTTGTTCTACTTTTTGCTGTTGAATCAGCAAGTTTCACCAAAAACTACTGTTTGAGCAAGTAATGTCCAGTACTTACAAATATAAGAAAGCAAAGTAAGAATTACTGTTTAACACCCTTACTGCCTAAAACAGAGCATAAGACATCAAGAAAAAGGCTGGTATCATTTTTTACATGATGCTAAGACACTCTAATTTTGAACAAGAACATCATGGTTTTGAACAAGAATATAAATGTTAAATAAGAGAGAAAAGGAAAAAAAGATGAGTTGAAGGACTCTTTCTCTAGCTGTTTTCTCAGAAAACATTAAGTGCTCATGAGCTTTTAAACACAAGGTGATAGAGACCCAAGAGGTGGCTCTGAGGAGAGAATTGAAGGAATACACACCAGGATCCCTGTGCTGAGTCATTCCTTATACTTCAGGAGCCACTTTTCTCATACAGAGCAATACTTTTTAAATGGTATCAGCCTATGGAGAAGCAATAGCCTAACCCACAGGAATTACTCTTTCTCACCTTGTGGTACTTCAGCCCTACTACTGGAGAATATACCTGGAAGACTTTCACTCTTTAAGTCTAATAGAAAGCCTGTAGGAAGAGGTGGATCTCTAGGAGCTCTGAGATTTTAGCTGACCCTCCACAAGGCCCACTGCTAGTAAAAAGCAGCCTTAGTGTTTAGTATGGTTCTTTCTGTGCACAATCAGGCTCAGCACAGGAGCCATAATTTGTGTATTTCTGATAACTACAAACAGTTGTCCAGGGCCTGTCACATGTAGGGTTTGACTTAGGTCTGCACTAGAATCCTTGCAAATCTACTTATTACATAGAAACAAATACAAAAAGGCAGCCAAAATGAGAAGATAAAGAAACAGTCACCAAATGAAAGAACAAGAGAATTCTCGAGAAGAACTAGATAAAATTGAGGTGAGCACTTTATCAAATAGAGAGGTTAGAGTAAAGATTATAAGGGCTACTCAACATCATAAACCAACATATAGACCATAAAAAAGGACCAGTCAAAATAAAGAATACAATATGTGAAATAAATAATACACCAGAAAGAAAAAAACAGTAGGTTAGATGAAGCAGAGGACTGAATCATTTCAGAGAGCAATTTGGAAGACAAGACGGAAAAAACACACAATAAGCAACAAAAAGAAAAAAGAATTTTTAAAAATGAGGAGAGCTTAAGAAACATTTCAGACAATGAAGCATAATGACATCCTCATCACGACAATACCATAAGGAGAAGAGACTAATCAAGGGATCAGGAACCTATTTGAATACATAATGACCCCAAACCTCCCTAATCTGGTGAAGGAAAAAGACCACAACTCCAAGAAGCATAGAGAACCCCATACAAGTAGGACCTAAAGAGGCCTACACCAAGACACATCATACTTAAAATGGCAAGTCTTAAACTCAAGGAGAGAATCCTAAAAGCCACAAGAGAAAAGAATGTTATTTATACAAGGGAGCCCCAATTACACTGTCATCTGACTTCTCAATAGAAACATTTCAGGCTAGAAAGGTGTGGTATAAAATATTTAAGGTGATGAAAGTGAGGACCTACAACCAAGGCTACATTATCCAGCAAGGATATCATTTTAAATCAGAGAAGTAAGGAGCTTCCTAGACAAGCAAATGCTAAAGGAGTTTGTTAGCAGCAAAACCGTACTGCAAGAAATCTTAAAGGACTTGCTTTAAGATGAAGAAAATGAAGAAAAGAAAAAAGAAGAAGCAAGAAGGAGGAGGAAGAGGAAGAAGAGGAGAAGAAAGTAAGAGAAGAAGAAGAAAGAAAAGTAGTTAAAAATAAAATGCCAAAAGATACATTTTTATCAATAATCACTTTAATTGTAAATGGTGTAAAGTCTCCAACCAAAAGACATTGATTGGTTAGCTGAATAGATAAGAAAACAAGACTAATATATATGTTGCTTGCAAGTGACCCACTTTAGATCAAAGGATATACAAGGCACACACTCACTGAAAGTAAAAGGATGGAAATATATTTCATGAAAATAAAAAGAAGAAAACTGCTGGGGCAGCAATACTTTTTTCTGACAAAATAGACTTAAAACCAAGGCTATAGTAAGAGACAAAGAAGGATACTACATAATGATAAAGGGAATGATCCAACAAGAGTATATAATCTTAATAAACATTTATGCACTCAATATAGGAACACCTATATATGTAAAGCAAATCTTGATGGACATAAAGGGAGAGATCAACAGAAATACAGTCACAGTCAAGGATTTTAACACCCCACTGACTTCAATGGATAGATCTTCCAGATAGAAAATCAATACGGAGACAGCAGCCTTAAATGACAGTCTAGATCAAATAGATTTAACTGATATCTTCAGAGCATTTCCCCAAAGCAGCAGAGTATACATAATTTTCAAATGCACATAGAATGTTTTCTAGGACAGACCACATGTTAGGACACAAAACAAGTCTCAATAAATTCAAGAACATTGGATTCATATCATACATATTTTCTGACAGTAATGCCATGAAATTAGAAATCAGTCAAAGAAACACTGAAATATACTCAAGACACAGAAGCTAAATAAGTAATTAAATGATGAATGGGTCAACAAAAAGATCAAGGAAGAAATCTAGATACCTTGAAACAAATGAAAATAAGAATACAACAATTCAAAATCTGTGGCACACAGGGAAAGCAATCCTAGGAGGATAATTCATGGTATTTACAGGCCTATCTCAAAAATGAAACAAAACAAGACCAAAAAAAAAGAAAGAAAAAGTTCAAATAAACAATCTAACCTTACACTTATAGGAATTTGAAAAAGAACAACAAGCAAAGCCCAAAATGAGTAGAAAGAAGGAAATAATAAAGATCTGAGCAGAAATAAATGAAATAGACTATAAAAATGATGCGAAAGATCAATGAACCCAAGAACTCATTCTTTGAAAAGACAAACAAATTGATAAATCTTCAACCAGACTCACTGAGAAAAAAAGAGTAGAAGAAAAAGAGTAGAAGAAAAGGGGAGAAATAACAACTGACACCAAGAAATACAAAGGGCTGTAAGAAAATATTATGAAAAACAATGCCAACAAACTGGACAACATGAAAGAAATACATAAATTCTAGAAATACACAATCTTCCAAAACTAAATCAGGAAGAATCAGAAAATATGAATGGACAGACTATACCTAGTGAAATTGAAGCAATAATAAAAAAACTCCAGATAAACAAAAGCCCTGGACTGGGCGGCTTCACAAGGGAATTTTCACAAATATACAGAGAAGAAATAACACCTCTCCTTCTCAAACTATTTCAAAAAATTCAAGAGAAGGGAAAGCTCCCAAAGCATTTTATGAGATCAGCATTATCCTAATCGCAAAACCAGATGAAGACTATACAGAGAAAGAAAATTATAGGTCAATATCCCTGGTCAGCATGGATGCTAAAATCCTCAACAAACTATTAACAAATCGAATACAGCAGTGAATCAAAAGATCATACACCATGAAAAAGTGGGATTTATTCCAGGAATGCAAGGATGGTACAACATTTGCAAATCAAAAAATGTGATTCACCACATACACTAAATGAAGGATAAACACCACATGATCATATCAATAGATGGAGAAAAAGAATTTGATGTAATCCAGCACCCATTCATGATAAAAAAAAAAACTCTCAGCAAAGTGGGAATAGAGGCAGCATATCTAATTAAGACATATATGACAAACCCACTGTCAGCATCATTCTCAACAGGCAAAAACTACAAGCGTTCTCCTTAAGATCAGGAATAAAACAGTGATGTTCCCTTTCATCCCTCTTATTCAACATAGTACAGGAAGTCCTAGGCATAGCAATCAGATAAGAAGAAATAAAAGGCATCTGTATTGGAAAGGAAGAAGTAAAACACTATTTGCAGGTGACATGATACTATACATAGATAACCCAAGATTCTACCAAGAAACTACTAGATTTGATAAATGAATTCAGCAAAGTAGCAGCATGCAAATTAATATGCAGAAATTAGTTGCATTCTATATGCCAATAGTGATCTAACAGAAAGGGAAATTGAGAAAACAATCCCATTCACAATTGCTTCAAAAAGAATAAAATACCTAGGAATAAATCCTAACCAGGGATGTAAAAAACCTGTACTTGGTAAATTATAGGATACTGAAACTGAAAAACATTTGAAGATGACACAAATAAGTGGAAAGACATACCATATTCATGAATAGAAAGAATTAACATCAACAGAATGTCCATGCTAAGCATACAGTCTTAGATTCAACACAATTCCTATCAAGATTCCAATGGTGTATTTCACAGAACTCAAATAAATATTTCAAATATTTATATGGAATCACAAAAGGCAATCCTGAGACAAAAGAACAAAGTTGGAGGAATCACACTACCTGTATCAAACTATACTATAAGGCCATAGTAATCAAAAGAGCGTAATACTGGCATAAAAACAGACAGATCAATGCAACAGAAAAGTGAACTGAAAATAAACCAACACCATTATAGTTAATTAATATTCAAAGCAGGAAGCAAGTACAAATAATGGGCAAAAGGTAGTTTATTCAGTAAATGGTGTTGGGAGAATTGGACAGATACATGCAGAAAAATGAAACTAGACAGCTTTCTTATGCCACACAAAAGGAAAAATTCAGAATGGATTAAAGAGTTAAGTTTTAAACCTGAAACAATAAATATTGTAGAAGAAAACACAGGCAACAAAGTCTCAAATTTTGGTCATAGCAATATGTTGTCAGATATACCTCCCCAGGCAAGGGAGACAAAAGAAAAAAATAAACAAATGGGAATACATCAAATGAAAAAGGTTTTGCACATAATAGGAAAACATCAACAAACTAAAAAGACAACCCACAGAATTCGAGAACATATGTGATAAGGAGTTAATACCCAAAATTTATAAAGAATTTACATAACTCAACACCAAACAATCAAACAAACAACACAATTTAAAAATGGGCCAAGGACCTAAATATAGACACTTATCCAAATAGGACATACAGAGGCCAATAAACATATGAAATAATGCTCAACATTAGTAATCATTACAGAAATGCAAATTTAAACCATGAGATATCACCTCACACCTGTCAAAATGGCCATCATCAATTAATCAATGAACAACAAGTGCCAACCAGGATGTGGAGAAACAAGAACACTTTTGCACTGTTAGTGGGAATGTAGATTGGTGCAGCCACTGTGGAAAGCAATGTGGAGATACCTCAAATAATTAAAAATGGATCTGCCTTTTGACCCAGCAGTCCCACTTCTCAGAATATGTCTGAAGGAACCCAAAACACTAATTTGAAAGAACATAAGCATCCCTATATTTATTGCAATGTTATTTATTATCGCCAAGATACAGCAACAGCCCAAGTGACCATCAATGGATGAGCAGATAAAGCATCTCTAGGATAGTTACACAATGGAATACTACTCAGACATAACAAATAGAAAATTTTGTCCTTTGCCAAATATGGGTGGACCTGGAGAACATTATCCTATGTAAAGTTAGCCAGTCAGAGAAAGACAAACACCATATGACTTCACTCATATGTGGAATCTAATGAACAAACAGAAATAACAAGTGAAATAGAGACAGACTCATAGATAGAAAACAGGATGATAGTTAAGGGTGGGCTAGTGGGTGGAGGGACTGATCAAAAAGGGAAAAAAGTCATGGACATTGACAACAGTGTGGTGATTGCAGGGATGGAGAGGAGAATGTAAGGGAATAAAATTATAATGGAAAAAATTAAATAAAAACTTGGAAAATCAAAGAAAAATATAAACATGATAAGAAATATTTGAAAGGTATGCAGAGAACTGGAAATACTTTTGAGACAATATTTTTCAAGGTACCAAAAGGCAAACAAATATAATAATGAGTGTATATTCAGAATAAAAAATTTGTTTCTCCTTCATATTTACAGAAAAGTGCTTACTAATTGCAAAAAGGTGACTACTTTTCTAAGTTAACAATCTAAAGGAAATAAAGTCATAAAAATATCTAAAGTGACTGAGTAGCTCATTTGATCATATAAGCTTACAAAAATTTTTGGATTTGAAATCCTTTAGGCTAATCTTCCCACTGAAAAAAATTCACACGACTTTCTGAAAAACATATCTCTGAGAATTTATTTTAATTAGTTTTATCAATTTTTATTGACTATAAAATTTGTTTAGGCACAGTATAATTTTTAAACCAATTGAACATGTATTTGAGTGAAATGTGACCACATGAAAACCTTCAATAATCATGTGGAACCTAGGCACCATGAAACTTGAGATGTAGCTGCTGTGTTAGTTACAGTTTCTTGGTTACAAGCAACAGAAACTGATCTGGTAATCTCAGGCAAAAAGAGAATTTATTGGCAGTCTCTAAGAGGCCCACAAAATATTAATGTGAGCCTGGAGGACCAATTTTGGAATGTAGGCATACATCTGAAGCTAAGTAGCCCTAAAGGAAGAACAAGAGAAAATATTCACACCAAAGAACAATTAGATTTGTGCAACACCATTCATAAATGTACCTCGAGATCCTCACATTCTGCATCGCTAGTTGAGAATTCCTGCAGGAGAGCCTCTGTTTAGATGAATTTGTGTGCATATTCCATAGTAAGAAGGAAAAGAGACCCATTCCACTTTTGTGGTCAGCAGCAACCAGTAATGTGTAAAACTCGACATAACTTGGGATTTAAAAAAAAGATTATAAAACAAAGGGATCTTGGCTCAGGAGGTGAATTTCTTCATTAAAATTGTAGAAATTAAGGGTCTTTACAGCTATTAATGTTGAGATTAACCACTCCACAAGTCCTCTTCATCCAATTGACCAGCAGAATATTCTCACTGGAGAACATTTCTTCTCCAGTGAACCTGACTAGTCCAAGAGCAAATCCCTAGGAACAGTGACACTGCAGTTTTCTCAGTGAACCAGCCTAGATATATCAGTCTATAGTGATTGACTGTCAGTAGATGACTATTCAGGTACACAAAGCTTTCAATCCACTTTTTACTCCCTTGCTCTTAAAATATGAGCAGACAGGTAAAGATTGCCCGATATCTTAGCAAATCCTCCAATATTTGTTCCCTCCAGCATTGTTCATGTTCATGGGTCATGCATATAATTTCTTTGGCTACTCCATTTTCTATACTGTACTTAACAGTCCCATGGTTATTTTGTAACTACCTATTTGTACTTCTTAACCTCCTCACCACTTCACCAATTCTCCCCCTCCCCCATCCCATCTGGCAACCTTCTGATAACTAATTTCTCTTGCTTTTAAGAGTCTTTATCTTTAACCTTTGGCCTTTTAATAATGATGTGTCTTGGATTGGGCCTCTTTGCATCCATCATAACTGGGATTCTCTGTGCTTCCTGGACTTGCACATCCATTTCCTTCACCAAATTACAAAAGTTTTCTTTCACTATTTTTTCAGATAAATTTCCAATATCTTGCTCTTTATCTTCTCCTTCTCACACTCCTATGAGGCAAATGTTAGACTCTTAAAGTTGTCCCAGAGGCTGTTTATACTATCCTAATTTTTTTTGGATTCTTTTTTCTTCTTATTGTACTGTGTGGTTGTTTTCTGGTTCCTTGTGTTCCAAATCACTGATTGGACTCTTGACTTAATCCATTCTACTATTGTTTCCCTGTTAATTCTTATTTATTTCAATTAGTGTATTCATTGTTTCTCACTGGGTCTTTTTTATGCTGCTGAGGTCCTCTCAAAGTTCCTTGAGCATCCTTATAACCAGTGTTTTGAACTCTGCATCTGATAGATTGCTTATTTCCATTTTGTTTAGCTCTTTCTCCGGAGTTTTGATCTGTTCTTTCATTTGGGCCATATTTCTTTGTCTTCTCATTTTGGCAGCCTCCCTGTGTTTCTATGTATTAGGTGGAGCTGCTTTGACTCTGTATCTTGATATTGTGACTTAATGTAGTAAGTGCCTTGTAGGGTCCAGTGGCACAACCTCCCCTTTCACCCAAGCTGGATACTTGAGGTGTGCCCTTCATGAGGTCTGAGTATAGCCTCCTCTTGTAGTTGAGCCTTGGTTGCTGTTGGCAGATCAACGGGGAGGATTTACCCAAGCCAGTCATCTGCAAGGACTGGCTATAACCACTGTCCAGCAACCTCCACCTTCTGTGGACGATCATCTATGCAGGGATAAGGTGTTGGTGCTCTGACATGGTCTATAGCTGTCTACTGGGTGCATTGGCCTTGGAGTTTCTGGGGTGGTGCAGGCTAAGGTCAGCTCCCACCTGTGCTTTGTCTGGGACATCCTGCCTGAGCTATAAAGCAATCTGCAATGGCTGCTACTTGTGCTGGGCTTAAAGATTCCCAGGTGAGACCAAGCTATGACACTAATCTGGCTCCCACTATGGCTCACTATAGCCAGTTGTTTGTTTGATAGGATTTAGGAGTGAAGACCAGCCATTCACATGGAAAGCATCTTGGGTGGGCCCATAAGTTGGGTAGGGTAGAGACTCTGTGGATCTCCAACGTGGGTCACACAGTGTCAGCCAGTTGATGGAACCTCACATATAGCACCAGCCTACCAGCTCTGTGGGAAGAGGGCTCAGCAAAGAACAATGGCCTCTGCTTGCCCCTATGGCAGACACTTCAGTCTCTCCCTATGTACCACTGGTGCTCTTTGAGTTGCCACCCCAGTACTGCAGCTCAGAGGGAGCAAGTCTTATAGCTGAGTCTTATGTGTGTTCCCCAAGAGGAACTGCTTAGGGCTCCAGCAGCCTCCTCCACCAACTCAATCCCCGCTGGTTTTCAGAACCAGAAGTTGTGGGGACTTGTCTTCCTGGCACTGGAATCCTGGGCTGGGTGTCCTGGTGTAGATCTAGGACTCCTCACTCCTGAGATATCCCTCCCAAGTTTTTATCTATGTGGGTGTAAGGTCATCCTGTTCTGCACCCATGTCCCTCCTACCAGATGGATGACTGTGGTTTCTTCAATTCCATAGTTGTCAGACTTCCATTAAACTTGATTGATTTCTGATGTTCCTGAGTGATGGCTGTTCTATATTTTAATTGTAATTTTGATACATTTGTGCAAAATGTGAGCTATATCTGCCTATGTCACCATCTTGACTGGAAACCCATCCCAAAATCTTAAAATTAAAAAAAATCTGTCAGTATCTACAGAGGTAGGAGACAATATTAAATCTATAAAACAAAAAGGGAAATTTATAGAACAAAAGTAAAAGTATTAGAAATTAGAATTAAAATAGAAGAAATAAAATTGTCAGTAGAAGGACTAGATTATAGAATTGATAAAAATCTCACAGAAACTGAGACATGCACCTGAAATTAATGTGAAAAGTCATGGAGCTGGAAAGTGAGAAGGAAAGGGTGAGATAATTAGAAGGCCTCACCAGGAAGTTCCACACTCAAATGTTCTTTATAGAAATAAACATTATGAAATACCAAATTTGAAAAGCCTGCTAAGTTTTCAGTGCAATATGTGAAGTAGAACCACACCATAACACATCATTACAAAATCACAGAACCTTACAGACAAAAAGAGGGATCTAAAAACTTCCAGATATTTAAGATACATCAGATCAAAGGAAAGATGAAAGAAAACAGAGTCCCAGTGGATGTATCAAAAATAACTACAATATAGAATGAAACAATAGATCAAAAGGTAAAATCACATGTTTATTTTTAGAGACTTGGAGGTAAATACAAAAATAAATAGCTAGGAGTTATTGCCTTGGGAGATTGAAAAAGTGATGTATGTGCACATGGAAGCTTTTTTTTAAATAATAAAACTTACAGAAATCATTATTTTTAAGTATATTATATAGAGAGAAATTAAAGAGAGTGAAAGAGAGATTGATTCCCTATTGTAGGACATATACCCTGTACTGGAGTACCTGAGAATGATTTGGTGACTAACCTGAAGAAAGTGTTTGAAAACCAACTCAAATTTGTTTAAAAACAACAAATTGAAGTTGGAATATTTTGGGTCTCATTAGTTAGGAAGGATTCTGGGACATACCAGAATATAAAAGGCAGGGTTGCAAGAATCTAGACTTCATGTCTTTGCTTGACTGCATCACAAAGACAAGGATTCTACATAAAACATATAAAAAGGCCATTGGAAGTCCCACATTTGCAGTTTTCCACCTTAGCAATCCAAGTGGAATGAGAGCTTCTTTGTCCCAGTGTTCTGTTCATATACCAGTTTGTTAGGACAGACCTCTAAGAGTGGCTGAGCCTGGCTCAGATATCCTTCCCTAGCTAGATTGGACAAGGGTACAGGCAAGGTATTGTGATTGATGTTACCCTTCCTTGTCCCCCACCTCATATCTTCTTCACCTACCTTTTACTACAGCCAACAGTGAAGTAATTACTGTTGTGTACTTAAAACCTGCTACTTCTTTGCCTCAACTGATCCAGGGCTTCTATAACGCCATCAGAAAAATTCCTGCTGCAAAGTCTGGATGCGTAACAGAGTAACATCCCATGAGGCACCTCTTGATCAGTGGAATCTGGGAACATGTGGATAAAAGTTTTTCTCTTCTGTCCCTCAGTCCAGCCTTCTAAGATGCATTCTTCATGGCTCCTCGGAAGATGTAGTGGTATTAAATACCAGCTGCCCTCAATAGCGACTAACTTAAGAACACACAATTAGTTTGCTTATCCTTACTTGTATGTTTCTCTCACCTACTTCCACTCCTCTTTCACTCTTCCGTAAGATCATGTTCATAATCTAGACTCATGTTTCAGGTTCTTCTTTCTGGGTAGAATTCAGAAGTCTACCTTAGATGCCCTGAGCTATAGATTTCAGATACATCATCAGTGTCTTCTGAATGTCAGCTGAGAAGGTGTAAAATATAGATTTTACCTTCATAATCATTCATTTTCATATGGACTAATTTTCCAGTAAATCCTAATGAAATATAAGCCAATTATTATGTAGAAGACAATTAGGCAATCAAATATAAAAATTACTTTCAGATATACTGTAAAGCAACAGAGATGATATACAGTATCATTGGAACACTCTAGCTGCTGGGAATATGATGCTAGATATTCGTAGGGTAAAGCATGTTAAAGTGATGGTAAATATGGGTGTTAATTTGTAACCTCATTAATAACTGAATGATTTTTTAAAGGACCTTTTTAATTATACCAAGAATCAAAATATAAGATATTTTGTTTTTGGATATTTCTAAAGTTGGCCCATTTAGACAGTCTTTTTTAAATAAATGGTTTAAATTATTATTTTTTACTTTATTTTTTTAAAGATTTCATTTATTTCTAGAGAGAGGGCAAAGGAAGGAGAAAGAGAGAGAGAGAAGCATTGACGTGAGAGAGAAACATTAATTGGTTGTCCAACCCCGTCCACGTGTCCCATCTGGGGACTGAATTGCAAACCTAGGTATATGCCCTGACTGGGACTCAAACCTTTTGCTTTGCATGACAAGTCCCAACCAACTCAGCCACACTGACCAGGGCTATTTTTTTTAACTTCTTGTCCTACTGTAAATTTTTTTTTTCCAGTCAATGAAAGGGAACCTTTATTAAGGCCCCAGGGTCACAGGGATTAGGCAGAAGACCGATTTATAGGCCAGAGGAGGTGATGGAGGGGCTTTATTTAACCTTCTTCTTGGGGTGCAGGTTGTTGGTGTGGCCACATTTCCTCGTGCTGCAGTTGACAGCGTGGGGGTGCAGGTGGGCATAACACTTGCAGTGGATCATCTTGTCGCAGTTGTACTTCTGGGCAAGCTGGCAGAGGGAAGGCTGGATGATGCTACCATGCAGACGAAGCACCAAGTGCGGAGTGGGCTCTTTCTGAACATTGTAGTCTGAGAGAGTGCGGCCATCCTTCAGCTGTTTGCCCGCAAAAATCAGTCGCTGTTGATCAGGTGGGATATCCTCCTGTCTTGGATTTTAGCTTTGGAATTCTCAGTGGTGTCACTGGGCTCAACCTCAAGGGTGATGGTCTTCCCAGTCAGGGTATTCGCAAAGATCTGCATCTCTGTGTCTGCTTGGAAGGCTGCACCGTGGCCACAACCAATGCACTCCGCCGCCTTGCTGAGAAGAAAGAGCTAAGTGGTTTTGAAATTGCCTTAGTTCTCTTATTACTTAAACAAATTCAATTTGGGTTGTTATTTTTTTAAATATTCAGATTGCACATGGATCAAACAATTTAGTCTTTATGCTTTACAAAAATGGTAGTATTAACATGGCAAATCCATATCCTTAAAAAGGTATACGATGATTATTCTGAACTGTTGTAGAATCATCATTTATATTCTTTATACCATGTGTTATAATTTTTCATACTTATATAATTTATCCATTAAATCATAATGATCTTGAAGACAGAAACTTTCTTCTTTGCATCTAACAATGAGTATTGGTCTCTAACAATGAGTATTACACATAGAAAGTAAGAAACAAATGTTTTATTCTCTAATTTTTATTGATTATGATACTTACTTGTTAATAAATAGTTAAATTATTCTCATTGCAAACAGTACAAAAAAGGAAAAAGACTAAAATAAAGAAATAATTGCACTATCCAGGCATAATCAACAGTAAGGATTTAGTGTACATTCTTCTAGTCTATGTTTCAATTTTATGCACTCAAACATAACACGCACTGATATGCACTGATATATATGATACATATAGAATAAAATGTGATCATATTAAACATAATATTTCCATTCCCTGATTTTAATAATATTGAAATGATTTGTGGTACTTTATTGGATTTTGTACTTAAAGTTAATTGAACTTCACTGTAATTAAATCAATTATAAAAAATATGTAAAGAAAGATTATTTCCCCATTCTCCCCAGTTCATATCTCTGAAGTAAATTATATTAATAATTTGATGTCTAGTCTTCCACACCTTCTTCTATATGTTCCTACAAACATAAACAGAAGCATATAAACATGTATGAGATTTTAACTCATTAAAGGCATTTTCATACACCCTTTGGATCACAGTATAGAGAAGTGAACTTGAAAATGTCATCATTTTGTTTTCAGGAGTTTGATTAATAAGATATACACAATTTTTACTCATATTAGACTACTTTATTAGTACTTAGATTCTGAATCTATACTGTCAGTGTGTCTTAGAAAACATCTCTGGTAAATATGGTTTCTATATAGACAAAAGATAAGTGCATGGATCCTTTTGCAAATATTAATGTTAAAGACCCAAAGATAAATATCTGTTAAATTTAAATACCATTCAACATTGAGTAAAATTATTTCCTCTCAAGTGCCAAAGGAATATTTGTTGTCATCTTATCTGGAATGTGGAAAACTAGACTTCCATTCTCTCCAACCTTTTTTAAAGGAGCCATGGGAAAATAACTCGAAGGTTAAAGCAACAGTCCTTGAGTTTACAGAAAGAGACACCTACAAAATTATTAAAAACACTTAAATTCACTAAGCTGCTTGTCAAACTTACTGTAGTCTAATTAAATGGTTGTTTTCATCACTTCCTATAATTTATTTTACCCTAGATAAAAGGCAAATATATCAGCCTCTGAATAGTATTAAATATTTCCCTCATAATATACCATCGACAAAGTCCTGCTGAATTAATGAATTGTGTGCTTGTTTGAAAATGGGATTGTACTTGTCTAATTGTGGCATCAGTTGTCATGGTAACTATCAGCCAATCAGTGAATAAGTGCCTTTACTTGGAAGTGTTTGGTTGAAGAAAGCTTTGTGCAGTTGTCAGCCTGAGATTTATGATGGTAAAACTATATTTGGCAGGCAAATCAATGTGTTGTCCACTCTTTGTGTTTATGCCCTCATTTTAAGTCAACCTCTTGATATTAAAGTAGAATATTAAGAGGCCTTAGGTCTTTGGAGCAGTTTTGTTATTAACAGATAACTTTTTATAAACTGTGTATGGGGTGACTAGCTCTTTGTATACATATCCAATGAAGGCATCCTTTGGTATTTCTTTGTATTTGTAACTGCAAATTTCAGATCTTGAAAGCAAGTGGGTATTAGAGAATATCTTTTTATATGTACTATTAAAACATGCCGAGTGATCTATAAATTACCCTACATAGATAAACAGTGGATTAAAATTAGGCACTCTCATCCTGTCATCACTATAATATTAATCACTGGAGTTTGGGTCTTTAATGTTAATATATACCTTTTAACAGTGTATGTCACTACATATTAAATTACATGATAGCTGACAGATTTTTAAATCTTAACATTTTTTCTCTCCTTATGTCATAACATGATAAGAAAGAGTAATTTTGCTTACATAGAATATTGTTTAATTTTGCACATTTTTCACAGTTTATATTTGCAATGAACTGAGATGTTTTTATCAGTACCTATTCTTGTTCACATGCATACAAAAATAGGTGAGAAACATTTTCATTTATTGTACATAGAACTAAACAAAGTAATTCCCATAAAATCAATACTATTTCATTAATGTTTAGTAAAGCAAAATTGGGATAAAATACCAAGACTTCTAAGTTATTTATTTTCTTTCACCTGGAATGAATTTTGTTATCCAAAACACATTTTTAAAATGGTGAGGAAACACATGACTTTTATGTCCTAATCAATCCAAAATAGAAAGACTTATTACATGTCCTAGAGTTTAGAATGAGTCATTTACTTTCACTTCCCATAAATTTTTAATATTCAGAGATTTATGGATAAATTGCATATAGCTAGTTGACATAAAATATTATATATCCATTGAAGAATGAGCAGGTGAGATTGTTTGTGTATTAGTTAATGCTAAAAACAAAACCCCTTCTACAAATCCTCAGTCATCTTAATTTTGTCATCTGCTACCGCACAAATCCATTCTAGAAGTGAAAATTGTGTGGAGTAGGCATGTAGCAAGATGATACTTTGTCTAGAGTAAGCAGATAAATCAACTAACCTTTCTTTAGCTCATTGTATTAAATGTAAAGTAAATCTTTCTCCACTAGACTGTGTTTCTATTATAATTTGTATAGGTATTATGATGATACATTTATCTCCTCTATTAGACTATGAGATCCACAAAAGTAGAAACCATATCCTACACATCACTATGTGGTTAGCATTTTGAACGATCAATATTGAGTCACAAAAAATTTAAGTGAATATCGGTGAAGCTGCTTATTAAGAATATATTTATGGAAGCTGAAAATGTAGAGCTTTTTGCCCCAGCTGGGTAGCTCAGTTTATTGAAACATCATCCCACGCACCAAAAAGTTGCGGGTTTGATCCCCAGTCAGGGCTCATACCATACCTAGGTTGTGGGTTCCATGTCCTTTCAGGAGGCAATCAGGAAACAATTAATCAATGTTTCTGCCTCTCTCCCTATCTCCGTCTCCTCCTTCCTCTCTCTCTAAAATGAAGTAAAACATATCCTCAGGTGAGGATTTAAAAAGAAAGAAAGAATGAAGATGTAGGGCTTTATTAGGTTTCTTTAACTTCTCTTAAATTCTTTTTAAAATTATTTTATTGTTGTTCAATTACAATTGCTTCCATTTTCCCCCACCACTCATCCCCCACCCCAACCAAACCTCCCTCCCTCCCTTGTTTCCACCCTCTGCCTTTGTTTTTGTCCACATGTCCTTTATAGTAGTTCCTAAAAACCCTTCCCCCCACTCTTCCCTCCCCGCTCCCCTCTGGCTATTGTTAGATTGTTCTTAATTTCAATGTCTCTGGGTATTTTTTTTTTTTGCTTTTTTCTTTTGTTGAGTATGTTCCAGTTAAAGGTGAGATAATATGGTATTTGTCCCTCACTGCCCAGCTTATTTCACTTAACATAAAGCTCTCCAATTCCTTCAATGCGGTTGCAAATGGTAGGAGCTTCTTCTTTCTCTGCTGTATAGTATTCCATCGTATAAATGTACCATTGTTTTTTGATCTACTCATTTACTGACGGGCACTTGGGTTGCTTCCAGCATTTAGCTATTGTAAGTTTTGCTGCTATGGACATTGGAGTACATAGGTTCTTTTGGACTGGTGTTTCAAGGCTCTTAGGATATAATCTTAGCAGTGGAATTGCTGGGACAAAAGGCAGTTCTATTTTTGGCTGTCTGAGGAAATTCCATACTGTTTTCCACAATTGTTGCACCAATCTGCATTCCCACCAACAATGAAGTAGGGTTCCCTTTTCACCACTGGGTCACCAACACTTGTTTGTTGATTTGGTTATGATGGCAATTCTGACTGGTAAGAAGAGGTATCTCATCGTGATTTTAATTTGCATCTCTCTGATGGCTAGTGATGCTGAGCAACCTTTCATATGTCTCTGTGCCTTCCCTATGTCCTCCTTGGAAAAGTGTTTGTTCAAGTCCTTTGCCCATTTTTAATTGGGTTGTTTGTCTTCCCGGAGTGAAGTCATGTGAGTTCTTTATATATTATGGACATCAAACCCTTGTCTGAGGTATCATTGGCAAATATGTTTTCCCATATAACTGGTTCTCTTTTCATTTTAATGCTGTTTTCTTTAGCCCTGCAGAAGAATTTAAATTTGATAAGGTCCCACTTGTTTATTCTTTCCTTTATGTCCCTTGCTTTAAGGGACATATCAGTGAACATGTTGCAGGGTGGAATGTATAAGATCTTCCTGCTGATGTTTTTCTCTAGGATTTTATGGTGTTATGACTTATATTTAAGTCTTTTATCCATCTTGAATTTATTTTTTGTGTATGGTGTAAGTTGGTGATTGAGTTTCCCTATTTGCATGTAGCTGTCCAGATGTCCCAGCACCATTTGTTGAAGAGGCTATTTTTACTCCATCTTATGCTGCTGCCCCTTTATCAAATATTAATTGACCATAGAGACTGGGGTTTATTTCTGGGCTCTGTGTTCTGTTCCATTGGTCTATGTATCTGTTCTTATGCCAATACCAGGCTGTTTTGATTATAATGGCCTTGTAATACAGTTTGATATCAGTTATTGTGATCCCTCCTACTTTGTTCTTCTTTCTCAAAATTGTTGCAGCTATTTTGGGGTCCTTTTTGATTCCATATAAATTTCTGAAATGTTTGTTGCATATCTGTGAAATATTTTATTAGTACTTTAATAGGTATTGCATTGAATCTATAAATTGCTTTGGGTAGTATGAACATTTTGATGATGTTAATTCTTCCAATCCATGAACATGGTACATGCTTCCATTTGTTTGTGTCTTCCTTAATTTCTTTCTTCAGTGTTGGATAGTTTTCTGAGGACAGGTCTTTTACCTCCTTGGTTAGATTTATTCCTAGGTACTTTACTCTTCTTGTTGCTATATCTAATGGGATATTTTCCCTGATTTCTGTTTTTGATATTTCATTGTAGGTGTACAAAAATGACTTTGATTTCTGAATACTGAATTTGTATTTCACTGTTTGCCAAAATTATTTATTAGGTTGAGTAGGTTTTTGGCTGAGTATATAGGATTTTCTATGTACACTGTCATGTCATCTGCAAATAATGACAGTTTTGTTTCCTCCTTTCTGATTTGGATGCCTTTTATTTCTTTTTCTTGCTGTGCTAGGACTTCCAATACTATGTTCAATAGAAGTGGTGAAAGTGGGCATCCTTGTCTTGTTCCTGATCTTAGTGGGAAAGCTCTAAGTTTTTTCCCATTGAGTATGATGTTGACTGAAGGTCTCACATATGGCCTTTATTATGTTGAGGAATGATCCCTCTATTCCCACTTTGCTGAGTGTTTTTATCATAAATGGGTGTTGTACCTTATCAAATGCTTTGTCCTCATCTATTGACATGATCATGTGGTTTTTGTCTTTTGTTTTGTTTATGTGATGTATTATATTTACTGATTTGCAAATATTGTACCATCCTTGCATCCCTAGGATGAATCCTACTTGATCATGATGTACGATCTTCTTAATGTATTTCTGGATGTGGTTTGCCAATATTTTGTTGAGAATTTTAGTGTGTATGTTCATTAGTGATAATGGCCTGAAGTTTTCTTTCTTTGTTATGTCTTGATCTGGTTTTGGGAATAGGATGATGCTGGCTTCATAAAGAAAGTTTGGAAATCAACCATCTTTTGGGGTTTTTTAGAATACTCTGTGAAGGACAGGGGTTAGTGCTTCCTTAAATGCTTTGTAAAACTCTCCTGTAAAACTGTATGATCCAGGGCTTTTTTGTGTTGGAAGCTTTTTGATTACCATTTCAATTTCATCAGCTGTAATTGGTCTGATCAGGCTTTCTGCTTCTTCTTCATTGAGCCTTGGAAGATTATATTTTTCTAGAGATTTGTTCATTTCACTTAGGTTTTCAAATTTCTTGGCATACAGTTCTTCATAGTAATTTCTTACAATCTTTCGTATCTCTGTGGTATCAATTGTAATCTCCCCTCTTTCATTTCTGATTGTGTTTATTTGGGTCCTCTCTCTTTTTTTCTTGATGAGTCTCCTTAAAGGTTTGTCATTTTGTTTATCTTTTCAAAGAACCAGCTTCTGATTTATTGATCTTTAGAATTGTGCTTTTAGTCTCTATGTCACTTAATTCTGCTCTGATCATGGTTTATTCCTTCCTTCTCCTTGCTCTGGGCTGTCTTTGTTATTGTTCCTCAAGTTCTTGTAGGCATAGGGTTAGGTTGTTTGTTTTAAATGTTTCGGGGGGGGGTGTTGTACTTTTTGGTAGGCCTGTATTGCTATGAACTTCCCCCTCAGGACTTCCTTGCTGTGTTCCATATGTTTTGGATTGATGAGTTCTTTTTCATTTCTTTCCAGAAACTTTTTGATTTCTCCCCTAATCTCATTCTTGATCAATTCATTTTTTAATAGCATGGTATTCAATCTCCATGAGGTTGAGTGTTCTTAAATTTTTTTTCTTGAGGTTAGTTTCTAGCTTCAGTCCCTTGTGGTCAGAGAAAATGCTTGATATGATTTCAATTTTCTTGAATTTCTTGAGGTTTGTTTTATGTCCTATCATGTGGTTTATCTTTGAAAATGGTCCATGTGCATTTGAAAAGAATGTGTATTTAGCTTCTTTGGGATGGAGGGCTCTATATATATCAGTGAAGTCCATTTCATCTAGGGCATTGTTCAATGCCACAATCTGTGTTGATATTTTGTTTGGAAGATCAATCCATTTTTTTACTGTGGTTTGTTAAAATCCCCTACTATAATTGTGTTGCTGTAAATATTTTCTTGAAGTCCTCCAAGATTTTCTTTACATATTTGTGTACTCCTGTGTTGGGTGCATATATAATTACAATGTTTATGTCTTCCTGATGGATTGTTATCTTGAGTATTATGAAGTGACTTTCTGAGTCTCTTTTTATGGCTCTTTTTTGAGGTGTACTTTGTCTCATATGAGTATTGCTACCCTGGCATTTTTTTCCTGCCCATTTACTTGGAATATTTGTTTCCAGTCCTTCACTATCAGTCTATGTAGGTCTTTTGTCCTGAGGTGGGTATCTTGTAGGCAGTATAAGTGTGGGTCATGTTTTCTTATCCATTCAGTTATTGTATGTCTTTTTACTGGAGCACTTAACCCATTTACATTTAAGGTTATTATTGATAGCCACTTATTCATTGCCATTTTTTTTGTACTTGTGTTTCTCTCTCACTATTTTTCTTCCTGTTCTTAAAGCAGACCCTTTAGCATCTCTTGCAGAACTTGTTTGGTGGAGGTGTATTCTTTGAGGCTTCTTTTGTCTGTAAAGCTCCTTATTTGGCCTTCCATTTTAATTGAGAGCCTTGCTGGATAAATTAGTCTTGGTTGCAGGCCTTTGTTTTTCATTACTTGGAATATTTCTTGCCATCCCCTTCTTGGTTGGAGCCTTTCCATTGAGAAGTCAGCTTCTAGTCTTATCAGAGCTCTCTTGTATATTACTTTCTGTTTCTCCTTTGCTGCCTTTAAGATTCTCTCTTTGTCTTGGAATTTTGCCATTTTAGTTTTGATGTGTCATGAAGTGGGCCCCTTTTGGTTCCTTTTGATTGGGACTCTGTGTTTCCTGGATTTGTGTGAATTTTTCTCTCATCCAGTTGAGGAAGTTTTCCATCATTACTTTTTCAAGCAGGTTTCCTATCTCTTGCTCTTCTTCTCCTTCAGGTATTCCTATTATACGGATATGATTACATTTCACATTGTCCTGAATTTCCCTTAATCCCTCTTCATTCTTTCTGAGTCTCTTTTCCCTCTCTTGCTCTTTCTGGATTTTTTTTCTACCTTGTCCTCCTGCTCACTGATCTGACATTCCACTTCATCAAGCCTGCTTTTGATTTCTTCTACTGTGTTCTTCCATTCAGAAATTGTATTCTTCATTTCCTCTTGGCCATTGTAGATAGTTTCTATTTTCCTTTTTCGTGTTGATATAGTGAGTTCATTGTAGTTTCCCTGTAGTTTCTGGTAATTCTCTATGAGCTCATTGAGCTTCCTGATAACCATTGGATTAAAATCAATATCTGATAGTTTATTTCCTTTAGCATTCTTTCTGAGGCTTCCTCCTTTCCTTTCATTTGGGAATTGTTTCTTTGTTTTCACATTGCTTTTGAGATGCTTCTTGTTAGCCTCAGCTTCTTTAATTGATCTCTTCTGACTCCCTGGGTTTATGGTTTAAACTTCTATGGTAGTATACCTGTGAGATTCAGTGGTGCAATCTCCTTCATCTCCTGAACTCTCTGGTCTTGGGCCATCATTTATGTTGACTTTATGCATGTCTCTGGGTTTTGATGGTTCTTTGATCTGTTTTTCGTGGATCTTCCCCAACAGCTGGTTTATTGAGGGTCACTCAGTCCACCACATCTTGCATTCTGTTGTGCAGGTGTAGGCAGGTTGTGTGGAAGCTGGTTCTTCTGTATATACAAGGTTTTGAATCTTCTCTCTCATTCTTGTTCAGTTGTTCATTTTGGTTATTTTCTCCTCTATTTAGTTGTATTTCCAGATAGGTCCTGGATCGAGGTTAGTGTGGCTTCTTCTCCCTCCTTCACCTTCTTCTGTTGTTATTCGTTGGTGGTTCCTTTGTTGGTGGGTTTCCTCTTCCAGCAGGTGTACTGATGTTCATAGCTCCCACCTACTCTTTTTTGTGATCAGTTGGAGGGGGAAGGTTAAATGATTTAAGACAGCAGGAATGTATTCTATGGTATTTAAAGTACCAACCAACAGAGAAGAGATAGGAGATCCTTTGGCTATGTATAGTGTTGTTCACAGTATAGTAAACCATGATGTTTACCCAATTAGCTACTTTTTAGAAAGGGTGAAAAAAAGATAAGGCTCTTGTTAGGGAGGAAGGATTGTGAGTTGGATCTAGAAAACAGTGAGGTTGTAGGAGTTCAGATTATAGGTAAAGTTAGTGTCAAGAATAGAAATAGATGTAGTGTGTGAGAAAATAGAGTTAACCACAACAGTAATAAAGTTCAGGAAACAGTGAAGTGAGGTAAGATCAAGGAGGTAAGATCCTGTGCTATGCAGTATTTACAATTGTATAGGACAGCAATTATTTACAATAGTAATGTAGTAAGAATCATGTGACAGAGTCTATGTGATCTTAGTAACAAGAATAGGGAGTATAGGACCTATAGTGTGCTAATGGAATACAAGTGAAATGAAAGATGGGAGATTAAAAATACACTGTGAAAGAGAGAACAAGGGAAACCAGTCAAACAATGCAATTTTTTTAAACTCTGATTTTATTTTAATTTATTTTTAAAATATATTTTATTGATTATGCTATTATAGTTGTCCCATTTTCCCCCTTCATTCCCCTCCACCCTGCACACCCTCTCCCACCCTCATTCCCCACCTTTAGTTGACTTCCATGTGTCATAAGTTCTTTAGCTTCTACATTTCCCACACTATTCTTGCCCTCCCCCTGTCTATTTTCTACCTACCATCTATACTACTTATTCTCCATTCTTTTCCCCCTCTCTCCTCCTCCCACTCCCCTGTTGCTAACCCTCCATGTGATCTCCATTTCTGTGGTTCTGTTCCTGTTCTAGTTGTTTGCTAAGTTTCTTTTTATTTTTTGTTTTAGCTGTGGTTGTTAATAATTGTGAGTTTGCTGTTGTTTTACTACACATGTTTTTTTTATCTTCTTTTTCTTAGATAAGCCACTTTAACATTTCATAAAATAAGGGCTTGGTGATGATGAACTCCTTTAACTTGACCTTATCTGAAAAGCACTTTATCTGCCTTCCATGATAAATGAAAGCTTTGCTTGATAGACCAATCTGGGATGTAGGTCCTTGCCTTTCATGACTTGAAAAGGCTTCGGAACTCCAGGACATCTTTAAATGATCCAACATCTGAATTATAGGGGTACCAGAAGGAGAAGAGGAAGAGCAACCAGTGGAAAACTTATTTGAACAAATAATAAAGGAGAACTTGCCCATTCTGGCAAAGGAAATAGACTTCCAGGAAGTTCAGGAAGCTCAGAGAGTCCCAAAGAAGTTGGACCCAAGAAGGAACACACCAAGGCACATCATAATTACAATAGCCAAAGTAAAAATGAAGGAGAGAATTTTAGAAGAAGCCAGATACAAGGAGACAGTAACCTACAAAGAAGTTCCCATCAGACTGTCAGCTGATTTCTCAAAAGAAACCTTACAGGCAAGAAGGGGCTGGAAAGAAATATTTCAAACGATGCGACTTGACAAACCAAGACAAAAAGACTAAATAGAAAGAAGAGAAATACAAAAATGCTAATAAAATAAAATATGTAAGAATAATGAAAATAATAATAAATATATACAATAACCTGCAAGTTCTTTGGAGTAGCAAAGTGAAATTTGTCTTGCTATCTCAGCTGTTGGGATGACCCCTCTTTGGGTCCAACTTTGGTCCTTTCACAGCTCCAGATTTCATTGTCTCATTTGTGGAAATTTTTTAAAAAAGGAAAGAACGATGAAGGAATAAAAAGAAAAAGAAAGAAAGGAAGAAGGAATTAAAAGAAAAAAAATAAGAAAAAATAAAAAGAGCCTCCTGCTGGCTTCAAACTGGCCAAACCAGTTTTCTGTTGGTCTTCCTGGCTGCAGCAGGCTGAGGGGGAATTGATTTAGCTTTTGTCCTTTCCTGAGCCACACTCTTCACAGTTGCCCAGCCTCCAACCTAGTTCCTAAGTTCACTGCCAGGTCCCCAGTGCCTTTCTGCCCACAGCCTATGCCTTCAGTCCACCAGTGGTGCTGTCCATGAGGTGCACCCATTAGGGACAACTCATACACCACCTTCTCGCTGTTTGCTGTCTTATATGCTAGGGACTCTCAGAGTTCGTTTAGGGTAGTTCAGCTCCCACACTGAATTAAGTCTTTCTGGGGATTGCTGACTACCTGAGCCCTGCAGCTCTACTCTGTAGGAGCTTCTCTGCCTTCTTCTTAAAGAGCCAGTCAGCCCTACAGGGCAGGGGCGCCGCCATGGCTGCCACTGAGGATGAGGGTGCATGCCTCCTCTGCTGCTGCCCCCGGCATGCAGGGGCCTGGAGCAAGGTGCCTCTGGGTGGCAGGGTCAGGCATGCTTTGTCCTGGGTGCTCCATCCCTTGAGTACTGGGCCTCTCCTAATGGGGTGGGACAGGCAGCCTCCAGGCTGCAGGTTCAGGTGAGCACCATCTCCAAGGCTTCGAGTGTGAGTGCGCAGCTGGGTAGGGGTAGGGGAGCAGGAAGTAGTTGGGGCTGTTGCAGAGAATACTCCAAAAAGCCTCTGAGTGCATCTTTTTTCTCTTTTTCTTTGTGAAAAATTTCTCCTATTCAAGCCTGCCACTCCAGACAAGCACTTGGCCTCTCACACAGCCCAGCTTTCCAACCAGACCAGGGACTGACCAGGTCAGGGTCGTCACTGCCTAACTCTTCCCAGCCAGTGTCCATAGTCTGAGTGGGTGCACACCACCCCTGTGTGTTTGCCACTTCATCTTTATTCCCCCCATCCAGGTCTCTCCTGGTGCTGCTCAAACCTTGTTTAGCAGGGAAGGGAGCCATTGACCTGGATTTCTCCCAAGAATCCTGTGGCAAAACCCTAGGGCACCGGGCTTGAGACTGCATTCGCTCTGGTCCCTGTGCTGGTCCCAGGGACCTTATTGTCCTGAAGCACTCTCCTTATCATCTGATTTTTTAATGTCCTCTACAATTTTTGGCCTCCAACCTTCATATATGCTGGGATACCATTGGCTGTTTGCTCTGTTCTTCAGAATATCATCTAGGTGTTTCACCCATGTGCAGGGGGAAGTGAACTCTGGTCCCACCTATCTGGCTGCCATCTTTCATAATTCTTAAATTCTTTTAAATTCAAATTCAATGAATCAAATAAAAATTATCCATTACCTGACTTATTGATATCAAAAATAAATTCATGAAAATAAGAAAACAAGTCTTGAGAGATGGGCTAGAAAGTTTCAAAATAATGTCACATATTAATGATTTTGAATTTTTAAAGTATTTTGAAAATAATATATGAATACCAAGAGAGACTTCACAATAACTTTTCTTTCTTATAAATATTTATTTTAGAGAGATACAGGGAAGGAGAGACATCAGTTTGTTGTTCCACTTATTGCTTCATTCATTGGTTGCTTCTTGTCTGTGGTCTGACCAGGGATCAAACCCACAACTTTGGTGTATCAGAACTATACTATAACCAGCTGAACTACCCAGCAAGGCCTAACTTTTCTTTTTAAAATAAACTTACAGTTCTTAAGACATTTTTTCACATATGTTTACTCATATCCTTATTTTAGTTTTACAGAAAAGGCATGTAAGGGACAGAAATTTTTTAAAAACTTACTAAAAAATAGAAGAATGCTATTCTGATTCCAAATCTAGTCATCTTTCTACTACCCAAAATGATTTTTATTACCTATCTCATGTATCTCTATTTCTTTAAAAGTAACATGTCTGGATTAAAAAGAAATATGTTTGGCATGTTTAGTGGCATACTACCATTTTATATTTTAAGATTTATAAAAAAATCTCAAGCCCCAAGTTTCTATTTTATAATATACTGATAATAACCAACACATTGGTACATCTTGGAAAAAATAAAAACATAGACTATGATGGGCTTTGAAGTAACATGTAGAGTGTGATATTATTGAGAACACATGCCTGGAAAAAATGTCTCCACTAGAGCATAAAATCCTTGGCTTAGACTGCTAGGGTTGTCCAACCTACAGACAGCCCTTGTTGGCTATGAATATGGCCCAACACAAAATCACAAATTTACTTAAAACCTTTTAGCTCATGAGTTTTCGTTACTGTTTGTGGAATTAATGTGTGGCCCTATTCCAGTGTGGCCCAGAGATGCCAAAAGGTTGGACACCCCTGGTCTGAGCCCCTGAGAGTTTAGCAGTGGCATGGGACCTATTACAGCTGTGTACACATACCTCACAATGAATGAAGAAGAGCTGGCAACTATAGTTTCACCTACCTGATGACCAAGTTGAAAAACAAAGGAGAAAGTATTAATAAGACATGTCAATCCACCATAGTCACTGTTTACATTTTTTTTCTTGATATCTCACATTATTTTGATTGATTTTTGTTCTGTTTTTAATGCATGGTTTACTTTCTGTTTTATTCATTGTATGCCATTGTCAACCTTGCATAGAATTTAGGAAGCAGATTATTAGCCCTTCTCAATGCTAATATTTGAACATTGAACACAAAGTACAGCAGATATTCTTCACAACCAACATATTCTATCCTTGGAAATTTTGTTTGTGCATTTTAGATTAGTCTTCATACTGTATTCATACATGTATTACTTACTATAGGAGTTTTTTACCTTGAACACATGAATTTGGTAGTAAAGGTCACATGTTGCATAAGCTGTAATGTTTCTCTTTATTCTGCCAAAACTTGTTAATAAAATCCAATCTGTATAGGATAAACTTATAGATCATTAGTATTTATGTGAATAAATGTTTAATAAAAGATTTTACTTACATCTAACTTGGGTATACTCACCTAATCAGTAATGTACAAATGAACAAGGACATTTGATGAATTACTTAGTTTATTTCAAAATATGTATTAACTACAAAAGAGCAAAGTGCAACTTGTGATAAAATTATATAAACTATTGATATTTTATTATGCAAATAATTGGAATAACATTCATATAATTTCTAATAAAAATGTCATTCTCACACACATAAAAAAAGTCAATGTTCTATATTATTTTAAAGAAGTTATAATGGTTTCCTGATTTGAATATAAAACATATAATTCTTGTGTTTTTACTAAATTAAATAGGAGTTTAATTTTAATAATAATTTCCTTAGTAACCAGAGATATATGGGACTATGGAGTTTAAACTTTTGTACATAAATTCAAAATTTGTTATCTTTTTCTAGGTCATCCTGATAATGTTGCTTTCTTGTTATCTTGTATTATTTATTCTGCCTTATAATTGTTTCAATAAAGATTTTTAAAAGGAATAAGTACAAAAGGGAAATGTGATTCAGTCCTCAGTGGTCTAATTAGAAAAGAGAACACAAGATGTTTCCGAAATGATTGACAAATTCCAATAATTGTAGTCGAATTCAGAATAATTTGTAGGTTTGGGATATTTCTTTTGTTTTATTTTAGTTTAAAAATTAAAAAGTTACTTGTTGTATTAAAGTCTTGATCAGATTTTTCCCATAGAAAATATTAACACATTGGTTTCCTGGTAAAGGTTGTGAATATAGGTGTATTGATAAAATATATTTTTAAAGTATATCATATTGATTATGCTATTGCAGTTGTACAAATATTTTTCTCCCCTTTATGCCCCTCCCCAATCCCTCTTCCTCCCACCAGCATTCCTCCTCCCCTTAGCTCACGGTCATGGGTTGGGTTGTATATATAAGTTCTTTGGCTTCTCCATTTCCTGTGCTATTCTTATCTGCCCCCCCACCCCATCTATTTTGTACCTACCGGTTACACTTTTTATTCCCTGTACCTTCCCCTTCATTCTTCCCTCCCTCTCCATACTGATAACCTCCATGTGATCTCCACTTCTGTGATTCTGTTTCTGTTCTAGCTGTTTGCTTAGTTTTTGGTTTTGTTTTTTAGGATCAGTTGTCCATAGTTGTGAGTTTGTTGTCATTTTAATGTTCATAGTTTTTGATCTTCTTCTATTTCTTAGAAAGTCCCTTTTATATATCACATAATAAGGGCTTGGCAATGATAAACTCCTGTACCTTGACCTTTTTTGGGAAACACTTTATCTGCCCTTCCATTCTAAATGATAGCTTTGCTGGATAGAGTAATCCTGGATGTACGTCCTTGCCTTTCATGACTTCCAATACTTCTTTCCAGCCCCTTCTTGCCTGCAAGGTTTATTTTGAGAAAACAGGTGATAGTATTATGGATACTCTTTTGTATGTAACTCTCTAATTTCTTCTTGCTGCTTTTAATATTCTTTTCCTATCTTTAATCTTGGGCAACTTAATTATGATATATCTTGTTGTGTTTCTTCTTGAATCCAATTTCTTTGAATCTCTCTGGGCTTCCTGGACTTCCTGAAAGTCTATTTCCTTCACCGGATTGGGAAAGTTTTCCTTCATTATTTGTTCAAATGAGTTTTCAATTTCTTGCTCTCCCTCTTCTCCTTCTGGCACCCCTATGGTTTTTGTGTTGGGGCATTTAAAGTTGTGCCAAAGGTTTCTCAGCCTCTCCTCATTTTTTTGTTTCTTCATTGTATTCTGGTTCGATGTTTATTTCTTCCTTTTGTTCCAAATCATTGATTTGAGTCCTGGTTTCCTTACCTTCTCTGGATATTTTCCTTTATTTCACTTTGCGTAGCCTTCACTTCTTCCTTCATTTTGCTACCAAGCTCAGTCATTTCTGTGAGCATCGTGATTACCAGTGTTTTAAACTTGGCATCTGATGGGTTGTCTATGTCCTTGTCACTTAGTTGTTTTTTCCTGGAGTTTTGATATGTTCTTTGTTTTGTGCCATAGTTCTTTGTCTCATCACAACTCTTACATTGTAAGGGGTAGAGCCTTAGTTATTCACCAGAGTGGGATAACCCTCTTAGCTGGCTGTGTTGTGGCTCTGTCTATTGGGGAGGGATCAGAGAGAGAACAATGCTGCTTGCTTGGCTTTCACCCCACTTTCTGTCACTTCTCTTGCTTCCCACAAGTGGATTGTGCACTTTCAGGAGCTGATTCCCAGGTGGGTGGGTTTGTGTACATGCTAGGACCCTGTGGACCTCTTCAATTGACTCTCCTATGAGACTGGGAGTTTTTCCTGTGGCTACAACCCCTACTGGTTCTTACAGCCAGAGGTATTGAGTCTTTAGTTTCTCCAGTTGAAACCCTGGGTTGTGTAGTCTGTTTTGTTCCCAGTTTTTCCCCCTGGCTTATCTGTGCACAAATGTGGGACCTCTCAGTCAGCCAGTCCCCACCTCACCCATGCAGTTCACCACCTTGACATGTGTCTTCTCTGCCCCAGATACCCATCTCAATCCCTTCTACCAATCTGGATAAATTTTTTCTTAACTCTTTGGTCCTTGGAATTCCATGCAGTTTGTTTTCAAGGCAGTTCTGGTTAGTTTATTTTATTTTAAATTGGTCATTACCTTCTTTTAGTTGTGCAAAGAAGCAAAGTATATCTACCTATGCCTCCATTTTGGCTGGAACTCTCAGATAAAATATCTTGATGAGAATTTCTGATAATGGAGGTACAGCCTCATATTCAAACAAACAAGTGGATTTTTTATGCTAGATTTTAAAAAGACTTTGGCATTTCGTACATAATTTTCTCTCATTGATACCCTCTCTCTAAAATTCAAATGACTAAAATGTTTTGTTTTTATCTACCAGTATTGATACTCTGTCACATTACCTTCTTCATGAAGATTAAAAGTTAAATTCAGAAATAAAGAATGGCTTGTTGGTTGTGTGCATATCTTTTAAATATAGAGCAGTCTTCATACCAACTGTAAGTGAAGTGCACTCAATATTATATTTGATTTGTCTGGTTGCTTTTTCCCTTATATTTACAAGTTTATATGTTATTTCAGGCGCCACTGACCCATGCAAAGAATGGCATTCCAACTATTTGAAACCATCTGTTTGAAATGTTACTGGTGGCTGCTTTTCTTTTGTTAATGTGTGGTCAAAATTATTATATTAGTAACAACAAAATAGCTAAAAATCTTTCCTTTTTGTGTATTACATGTAAGGAACTTAGTGCTTGGTTATTAGGAAGAAGTTTCTTTTTTGTAATTTGAAATACACATCAATGGCTAAGAAAATATTTTTCCATAGTATAGAAAGATCATTTGATATAAGAAAACAGGAGTGGATCAAAATTTGAGAAAATCTTCTGATTGAATTTTGAACCTTTCTGTTTCTAATTAGAGTGATCAGCCACTCAACATTAGCAAGATTTTTATATTCTGTAGGATTTGGCATTGTTTTGTTTTTTATATTGATGTTGCCAGGGTTTTCTTAACCAAATTTTTTGTAGTTAAAATTTTTATTTTTCTTATTTTTAATTTTAATTGTTGTTCAAATACAGTTTTCTGGCTTTTTACTCCCATCCCAGCCAGCCCTCAGCCTGCCCTACTCCCTCCCATTTCCACCCACCCCTTGTTACCATCCATGTGTCCCCCATACTTGTTGCTGCAAGCTCTTCCCCTTTCCCCTAAAATTCCCTCCCCTCTCCCATCTGGTCACTGTCAACCCACTCTCTATTTCAGTGTCTTTGGTTATATTTTGCTTGTCCATTTGTTCTGTTGATTAGGTTCCTGTTAAAGGTGAGATCATATGGTATTTGTCTTTCACCACCTGGCTTATTTCACTTAGCATAATGCTTTCCAGTTCCCTCCATGCTGTAGCAAAGGGTAGGAGCTCCTTCTTTCTTCTGCTGTGAAGAATTCCATTGTGTAAATGTACCATAGCTTTTTGATCCATTCAGTTACTGATGGGCACCTAGGTTGCTTCCAACCCTTGGCTACTGTAAATTGTGTTGCTATGAACACAGGGGTGCATAGGTTCTTTTGAATTGGTGTTTCAGGGTTCTTACAATATAATCCCAACAGTGGAATTGCCAGGTCAAAAGACAGCTTCATTTTTAGTTTTCTGAGGAAGTTCCATATTACTTTCCATAGTGGTTGCACCAGTCTGCGATTCCACCAACAGTGCACTAGGATTCCCTTTTCTCCACAACCTCTCCAACACTTGTTTGTTGTTTTGTTTATGATGACCATTCTGACTGGTGAGAAGTGGTATCTTATTATGGTTTTAATTTGCATCTCTCTGATAGCTAGTGATACTGAACATCTTTTCATGTGTCTCTGGATCCTCTGTGTGTCCTCCTTGGAGAAGTGTCTGTTCAAGTCCTTTGCCCATTTTTTAATTGAGTTGTCTTCTAAGAGTGGAGTCATGTGAGTTCTTTATATATTTTGAAGATTAAACCCTTGCCTGAGGTATCATTGGCAAATATGTTTTTCTATACAGTTGGTTCTTTTTTTATTTTAATACTATTTTCTTTAGCCATGCAGAAGCTTTTTATTTTGATGATATCCCATTTGTTTATTCTTTCCTTTATGTCCCTTGCTCTAGGGGACATATTAGTGAAAATGTTGTTTAGTGAAATATCTGAGATTTTCCTTCCTATGTTCTCCTCTAAGACTTTAATGATGTCATGGCTTATATTTAAGTCTTTCATCCATCTTGAATTTATTTTTTGTGTATGGTGTAAGTTGGTGATTGAGTTTCACTATTTTGCATGTAGCTGTCCAGTTCTCCCAGCACCATTTGTTGAAGAGGCTATTTTTACTCCATCTTATGCTGCTGCTCCTTTATCAAATATTAATTGACCGTAGAGACTGGGGTTTATTTCTGGGCTCTGTGTTCTGTTCCATTGGTCTATGTGCCTGTTTTTATGCCAGTACCAGGCTGTTTTGATTAGTGGCCTTGTAATACAGTTTAGTATCAGGTATTGTGATCCCTCCTACTTTGCTCTTCTTTCTCAAAATTGTAGCAGCTATTCAGAGTCATTTATGGTTCCATATCTATTTCTAAAATGTTTGTTCTGTATCTGTGAAATATGCCACTGGTACTTTAATAGGTATTGCATTGAATCTATAAATTGCTTTGGGTATTTGGACATTTTGATGATGTTAATTCTACCAGTCCATGAACACGGTATATATTTCCATTTGTTCGTGTCTTCCTTGATTTCTTTCTTCAGTGTTGTATAGTTTTTTGAGTACAGGTCTTTTACCTCCTTGGTTAGGATTATTCCTAGGTATTTTAATTTTCATGTTGCTATATCAAATGAGATTTTTTCCTTGATTTCTGCTTCTGCTGTTTCATTGTTGGCATACAAAACTGCCTTTGATTTTTGGATATTGACTTTGTATCTTGCTGTTTTGCCACATTTATTAGGTCAAGCAGTTTTTTGGCAGAGTATATAGAATTTTATATGTACACTATCAGGTCATCTGCAAACAATGACAGTTTTGTTTCCTCCTTTCCGTTTGGATGCCTTTATTTCCTTTTTTTTTTGTCTGATTGCTGTGGCTAAAGCTTCCAATACTATGTTGAATAGAAGTGGTGAAAGTGGACAACCTTGTCTTGTTTCTTATCTTAATGGAAAAGATTTTAGTTTTTTCCCATTGAGTATGATGTTGGCTATGGCCTTTATTATGTTGAGGAATGATCCCTCTATTCCCACTTTGCTGAGTGTTTTTATCATAAATGTGTGCTGTACCTTATGAAAAGTTTTTTCCCCTTCTATTGATATGATCATGTGATTTTTGCTATTGCTTTTGTTTGTGTGATGTATTACATTTACTGAATTGTGAATATTGTACCATCCTTGCATCCCTGGGATGAATCCCACTTGCTCATGGTGTGAGATTTTTTAATGTATTGTTGGATGCATTTTGCCAACATTTTTTTGAGGATTTTAGTGTCTATGTTCACCAGTGATATTGGCCTGAATTTTTCTTTCCTTATGGTGTCTTTTTCTGGTTTTGGGATTAAGATGATTCTGGCTTCATAAAGAGAGTTTGGGAGTCTTCCATTATTTTGAATTTTTTGGAATAGTCTGTGAATGGTAGGGGTTAGTGCTTCCTTAAATTATTTGTAGAATTCTCCTGTGAAACTATCTGGTCTGGGGCTTTTGTGTGTTGGGAGTTTTTTGATTACTGCTTCAATTTCATCTGCTGATATTGGTCTGTTCAAGCTTTCTGCTTCTTCTTCATTGAGTTTTTGAAGATTATATTTTTGTAGAAATGTGTCCATTTCACCTAGGTTTTCAAATTTCTTGGCATATAGTTCTTCATAGTAATTTCTTACAATCCTTTGTATTTCTGTGGCATCAGTAGTAATCTCTCCTCTTTCATTTCTGAATCTGTTTATTTGAGTCTTCTATCGTTTTTTCTTGATGAGTCGCCTAAACGCTCATCAATTTTGTGTACCTTTTCAGTGAACCAGCTTCTGGATTCATTGATCCTTAGAATTGTGAGTTTAGTCTCTATGTCATTTAATTTTGCTCTGACCTTGATTACTTCCTTCCTTGTACTTGCTCTGGGCTGTCTTTGTTGTTGTTCCTCAAGTTCTTGTAGGTGTAAGGTTAGGTTGTTTGTTTGAAATGTTTCTGTATTTTTGGTGTACAGGTAGGCCTGTATCACTATGAACTTCCCTCTCAGGACTGCCTTTGCTATGTTCCATAAGGTTTGGGTTGTTGTAGTTCACTTTCATTTGTTTCCAGAAAGTTTTTTTTAAATTTCTTCTTTAATTTCATTCTTCACCCATTCACTGTTTAATATCATGCTGTTCAATCTCCCTGATTTTGATTGTTTTGGAATTTTTTTCCTTGAGGTTGGTATCTCTTTTCAGTCCCTTGTGGCCCAAGAAAATGCTTGGTATGATGTCAATTTTTTTGAATTTGTTGAGGCTTGTATTGTGCCCTATCATGTGGTCTATCTTTGATAATGTTCCATGTGCATTTGAAAAGAATGGGTATTTAGCTTCTATGGGATGGAGGGCTCTCTATATATGTCAGTTAAGTCTATTTCATCTAGGGCATTGTTCGATGCCACAATATCTTTGTTGATATTTTGTTTGGAAGATCTGTCCATTTTTGACAGTGGGGAGTTAAAATGCCCTACTATAATTGTGTTGCTCTCAATATCTTTCTTGAAGTCCTCTAAGATTTTTGTTATGTATTTGGGTGCTCCTAGGTCAGGTGCACATATTACAATGTTTATGTGTTCTTGGTGGATTCTTTCCTTGAGTATTATGAAGTGACCTTCTGGGTCTCTCTTTATGGCCCCTTTTTTGACATCTATTTTGTCTGATATGAGTACTGCTACCTTGGCTTTTTTTCCTGTCTGTTTGGAATATTTGTTTCCAGCCCTTCACTTCCAGTCTGTATAGATCTTTTGTCCTGAAGTGGGTCTCGTAGGCAGCATATGCGTGGGTCATGCTTTCCTATCCATTCAGCTATTGTATGTCTTTTGATTGGAGCATTTAACCCATTTACATTTAAGGTTATTATTGATAGGTACTTATTCATTGCCATTTTGGTACCTGTGTTCCTCTCTCTCTCTCTCTTTTCCTCCTTTCCTTAAAGCAGTCCCTTTAGCATCTCCTGCAGAGCTGGTTTGGTGGAGGTATATTCTTTGAAGCTTCTTTTTTCTGGCAAGCTCCTTATTTGACCTTCTATCTTGATTGAGACCCTTGCTTGGGTAAAGTAGCCTTGCTTGCTGGCCTCTGGTTCTCATTACTTGGAATATTTCTTGCCACATTCTTCTGTTTTGGAGCATTTCCTTTGAGTAGTCAGCTACTAACCTTATTGGGGCTCACTTGTATATTACTTCCCTTTTCTCCTTTGCTGCCTTTAAGATTCTCTCTTTGTCTTGGGATTTTGCCATTTTAATTATGATGTGTCTTGAAGTAGGCCTGTTTGAATTCTTCTTGATTGGGACTCTCTGTGTTTCCTAGATTTGTGTCACTTTCTCCTTCATCAAATTGGGGAAGTTTTCTATCATTACCTTTTCAAACAAGTTTTCTATCCCTTGATGTTCTTCTCCTTCTGGTATCACAATTATATGGATATGATTACATTTCATATTGTCCTGCATTTCCCTTAATCCCTTTCATTCTTTCTGAGCCTCTTTACTTTTTTTGCTCTCTCTGGGTGTTTTTCTCTACCTTGTCCTCCAGCTCACTGATCCATTCTTCTGCTTCATTGATCCTGCTTTGGATTCTTTCTACTGTCTTCTTCCATTCAGGAATTGTATTCTTCATTTCCTCTTGGTTCTTGTTGATAGTTTCTATTTCCTTTTTCATGTTGATATAGCTTGCAGTGAATTCATTGTAGTTTTTCTGTAGTTTCTGGTAATTCTCTTTGAGCCTATTGAGCTTCCTGATAACCATTGCTTTGAACTCAATGTCTGATAGTTGACTTGCCTCTATTTCATTTAGCATTCTTTCTGAGGCTTCCTCCTTTCCTTTCATTTGGAGATTGTTTCTTTATCTTCACATTGTTTTTGAGACTCTTCTTGTTAGCCTCAGCTTCTTAAGTTAATCTGTTATGGCTCCCTGGGTTTATAGTGTGAACTTCTATGGTAGATTACCTGTGAGATTCAGTGGTACAGTCTCCTTGATCTCCTGAGCTCACTGGTCTTGGGCTGTTATTTGAGTTTTCTCTGTGTTTGTCTTTGTGTTTTGATAGTTTTTTTGGTCTGTTTTTGGTGGGTCCTTCCCACCAGCTGGTTTACTGAGTGTCACTCTGTCTACCACCTCTTGTATTTTGTTTTGCTGATGTGGGCAGGTTGTGTTGAAGCTGGTTCTTTGTGTGTACAAGGTTTTGAGGATTGTCTCTTGGTCTTGTTCAGTTGTTTGTTCTGGCTAATTTCTCCTGTATTTAGTTGTATTTTCAGGTAGGTCCTGGATTGAGGTTAGTGTGGCTTCCTCTCCCTCCTTCACCTTCTTGTGCTGTTATCTGTTAGTGGTTCCATTGTTGTTGGATTTCCTCTTCCATTGAGTATCCTGGTGTTCGCAGCTTCCACCTACTCTTTTTTTTTTGTTTTTTTTTGTGATCAGTTGGAGGGGGAAGGCAAAATGGTTTAGGACAGCAAGAGTGTATTCTATGATATTTACAGTAGCAGATGGTAGAGAAGAGATAGGAGATCCTTTGGCTATGTATAGTGTTATCCGTGATACTGCTCCCAATTATGTACTTTTTCAAAAGGGTGGAAAAAAGATAAGACTCCTGTTGCAGAGGTAAGAATTTTTATTTGGATCTGAAAGCAGTGAGGTTGTGGGAGGTCAGATTCTGAGGTAAGGTGAGAGTAAAGGATAGAAAATAGGTGTAGTGTGTGAGAGAATAGAGTTAAGCACTATGGTAATAGAGTTTAGGAAACCGTGAAGTGGGCTAAGATTTGGGAGGGGTGTTGTGTGGTATTATAATTGTATGAAACAGCTATTATTTACAATAATATTAAAGCAACAATCATATGACAGAATCTATGTGGTCTGGATATCTAGAATAGGGAGTATAGTACCTTGAGTAGTGTGCTAATGGAACACAAGTGTAGTGAAGGACAGTAAATTAGCAGTACCCTATGAGAGAAAGAACATGGGAAACCTGTCAAATGATACAATTTAACTAGCTAAGCAAAGAAGACTAAAGAGAAAGAAGAGGAATACAAAAATACTATTAAAATAAAAGATGTAAGAATAATGAAAAAATAATAATACAAATATGCAATAACCTGTAGGTTCTCTGTAATAGTAAAGTGAAATTTGTCTCACTGTGTCAGCTTTTGGAATGACCCCTTTTGGGTTCAACTCTGGTATTTTCACAGTTCCAGGTTTTTTTGTCTCACTTGTGGGAACTAAAAAAGAAGAAGAAGAAGAAGAAGGATGGAAGAAGAGATAGATAAAATTGGAAAGAAAGGAAGAAGGAATAAAACAAGAAAGAGAGGAAGAAGGAATTGAGAGATAAAAAATAATAGAAATAAAAAAATAAAAAATTACTTAAAAAAAAAAAAACACCTCTTGCTGGTTTCAAACTGGCCAAACCAGTTTTGTTGGTCTTCCTGGCTGCAGCAGGCTGAGGGGTAATTGGTTTTGCTTTTCTCCCTTCCTGATGTGCACTCAGTTAGCCTGGGATCCACTCTCTTCCCAGGGCTAGCTGTGCACCTCTACCCAGGACCTTAGGTGTGAGATCCAGGTCTTGGAGAGCACACTTTCCCTGGGTTGTGGCCACATGCTCGGCCAGGCCACCTCCAGTCTCTTAGGTTCTGGTGTGCACCCTTCCCAGGGCTATGGGAGTGTGCAGGGCCTTCCGGGACACCTTGGGAGCAGTGCCTAGCTGGGTAGGGAGGAGGCCAGAGCTGCTGCTGCAGAATTCCCCAAACGGTGTCTCTTTTTTCCCTTTTTCTATTTGAGAAATTCCTCCTACCCAAGCCTGCCTCTCTGTGCAGAGGCTTGGTCTCTCACACAGCCCAATTTTCCAACCAGACCAGGGACTATTTGGGTCAGGATCCTTCACGGCCCAACTCTCAACTCTCCCCAGCCAACATCCATAGACTCTTTGGGTGCTCATAGCCCCTGTGTGTTTGCCACTTAGTCCTTATTCCCCTCTCTGTGACCTCAAGCAACCAGGTCTCTCCCAGTGCTGCTCAAACCTTGTTAGGCCAGGGATGGACCAGGGGACCCGGCTTTTTCCCAAGAACCCTGGGCAGACCTGGCAGGCGTTGGGCCTGGGGCTGCAGCCGCCCTGGGCCCTGTGCTGGTCCGTGAGACCTTATTGTTCTGAGACACTCTCTTTACCATCTGGTTTTTCAATGTCCACTACAATTTTTGGTCCACTATCTTCATATATGCTGGGGTACTGTTGGCTGTTTACTCTGTTCCTCTGTAGATCGGCTAGGTTTTTCTCCCGTGTGTAAAGAGAAGTAGATTCCAATCCGTCCTACCTTGCCACCATCTTCCTTTCCTCTTCTTAACCAAATTTAATTAACTTACTCTGTAATAATACTCTTCTCTAATAGAAAATGACTTATTTCCCCTGCATTTATAGTTTTTAGCCTAATTTTGAACCTGTCTTTTTATTAATCTAATTAGCTATTAAGAACAATTTTCTGTTATTCAATGCAAAGTTTTTAGAATACTACAGATTATTGGGTTCCACTCTTCAGAATTCTGATTTTAGTAGAATTAAGACTAGGCCCAAGAAATTGCATTGCTAAGCTCCTAGGTGATGCTAATGCTGCTGGTCCAGGGAATGACTTTGAAAAGTCCTTAGTTACACAATATATGCTAGATCATCGGAGAGAGAGAGAACCCATCCAGAGCAGCAGTCTCAAGGAATTAGGAAAAAAATAGCAACTTAAAACAAAAGCAAGAGAGACAGGAACAAAGCTAAGAGTAGAAATAAACTGAAGTAGAAAAGAAATATAAAATAGAGAGGATCAACATGCCCAAAGATGTAGAAAACTTGGTATAGCCTCAATAAATTTGAACAACAAAAAGAGCAAAGACACAACTAATATCAGAAATGAAAGAAACATCACTATACATCCCAAAGAAACAGAATATTTTGAAAAGTTACTATATGCTAATAAACTTGAAACATTAAATGAAATACTTAGGCTCTCAAAGTAATAGAGCTATTTTGTTGATATACAAAAAGAAATTCAAAGTCATATACTCATAAAGATTGAATATGTAACTAAAATCTTTAAACAAAGAAAACTCCAGACTAAAATGAAGCCACCAGTTTTATGTAAGAAGAAATATAATTTTAAAAACACTCACCCAGAAAATTAATCTATTCTTATTCTGCCCTTTTTCTCAAAAGATAGTTTCACTGGGTTCACAATTTTATTTTAACAATAATTTTCTCTCCTACCTGAATATATTTTACCTTCTTGCTTCCGTTGTTACTTCCCAGACCTCTGCTAATGTCCTTCCTCTTTAGCAACTTTTAAGAATGTTTCTTTTGAGTTGGATGTTCTGTAGTTTCATTACAGTAGTCTAGCTTTTTTATTCTCTGTATTTTATATGTTGTCCTTTTTATATTTGTGAGCTCATATCCTTAATAAAATGTACAAAAGTTTCAGACATTTTCTCTCCTTCACTATTATCTCTAATCTGTTTTTCTGGAGCTTCCACTGAGAGTATATTAGACATTTTTCTTCTCTTCTCCATATAACTTAATTTTTTGCACCTTGCATCTCTGTCTCACTACACTATACTTGAGTACTTTCTTTGGATTTGTCCTCTAGTTTCACCATTCTCACTTCAACAGTGTTCAATATATTATAAATATAATCTACCCATTAATTTTCAACAGTTATATTTCTTAATTCTAAAAATTCAATTTGGTTATTCACTCTTTTGGTAATTTTTCTTTGCTTGTTCATATTTATTCTACTTTTTATTTATTTAATCCTATACTACATCAGTATTTTATAGTCTAAGTCTAATAATTCTATTATCTATAATCCTCAGGTATAGATTTAAACCTTCATTGTGTGTGCTGACTCTCACTCATTGTGCCTTATTTCATTCTGTGTTTGGTGATTTTCTTTCTATTGTGAGCCCAAATTTTGTTGATCTTGACCTGTAGAAACACCAATGAAACACATGTGAGATTCACTGACCTAGAAAGGATTTGTAGTTTTAATGTTGGACTGCTTTAGAGCTTTTCAAGTCTTCAGCTTAATGCAGGAATCCAAGGTTTAGTCTCCGTAGACACGTAGCCATCCACAGTTAAGCCTCCTTGTTCCAGCACTGGTGTTGACATTTTACTTCTAGGACTTCTATGACACAGGGGGCATCAGATAGTTTAATTACTTTATTCTCCTAATTTTACTGAGAGCCCAACAGTGCATTAAAAGTGCACTAGATTTTTCATCTTGGATCTTGGTGAGATTATGACATAAAGGCCCTTCTGAGTATCTAGTCTACCATACTACTAGAAGCAAAAATCCTGAAAGCACCATCTTTTTTCTGTAGGACATTTGGAAAATCCATAAAAGCCAAAATAAAAAAATAAAATCTCATCATTGTGCCATCCAGAACACTCCTGTTAATTGGATCTTTAAAAAATAAGCACACCCTCACATAATATAAATATACACACTTATAGATAGATTTTTTTGTATTATTTGGATAAAGAATGTCAGATATGCCATCTGAATGTTATCATCACTACCTTCTTCACCTAGCATGACAGACAATATCAATTACTGCTTCCCAACCCTGGAACTAAGAACTTCTTATGATGTCATCAGATTCACATCAAAATTACAGGCTGCAAGTATCAGTCATTTGCAGTTAGTTGTAGCTTAGTTATATAACTTAATGGTCTTTTGTTCCTTTTTAGAATTAATAAAGAATGTTTATTTATTTTTCAGTCTTTAGAAATTAAAATCAACTGAAGCAATTTTATGAGACTCAAATAAAAAGAATTATATTATTTTAACTAATTAAACATTCAGAAAATGTAGTAAAGAGAACAGAGTTAGGAAGTAAAACTGTCAATCCCAAAATAGTAAATGTCAACACACATATGGCATGGGAGGAAAACGTTCCAGGTATCAGCATGAATTAGCATCTATATTATAAATAAGATGTGTTATGCCACAAATAATCTTCACTTTTAATAAATAATACATCTTTATTGAATACCTATAGTATATCAGAACTATACTGAAATTAAAGGTGCAGAAGGGGGACCTCTCTTCAAAGGTCTATATTTTGTTTATTAAGATTTTAGTTCAACGGTTCAGCACGCTACAACCTGTATCTATCATGCCTCTGGCACATGAGTAAAGTTTTATTGGAACACAGCCATGCCTACCTGTTTATATGTTGTCTATGACTGTTTCTATGCTAAAACTCTGGAGCAGAGTAATTGCCACATAGAAAGTATAGCTGAAAATATTTAATTTCTGGACTTTTACAGAATGTGTTTGCTGACCCCTGTGAGTTATTCAGGTATTAATTACACAAGAAACAAAGGTTAAAAGTTGGTAAGAATCTAGGCAGTCCTCATTTCCTCCAGCCTTTCTTTAAGGCTTTACTCCTGCTATAAACTGCTAAGACATACTTGAAGGTAAATAACTCCCAGGCACCTGGTGAACTGTGGTTAATCTCACCTTATACAATTCAAACCTATCTGCTATCTATTATCCAAATTTAGGCTGTCTATTTCTATCTCCACACACCTCCAATTTGCTTCTATTAACAGAAACTGGAAAAAAAAGATAAATAACATAGAAGTACTACATTTATGGTTCCAAAATTATGACCTCTACAATTAGGATAGGAGTCTCAGAGAAGGTGTTATTTGAGATGGACCTTCAGAGACAAGAGTAATTTTGATACACATGAGGAGCAGAGAAGTCATTATAGTCTAGGAGAAAGGCACAAGCAGAAGGGAAGGGCAGAAAGGAATATAGGGTGGTCAGAAGCAACACCAAAACCAAACAAAATCAGTAAGCCTGGATAAGTGGAAGAGAATTTAAAAGAGCTGATTTGAACATGGAAGACCTTAAAAAAATAAACTGATTCCATTTTTTCCATTTTGTGGGCATCATTGGTGTGAGAACTTTGACTAGGAAGATTTAAATACATGCAAGGTCATTTTTCTTAGTCTTTGCAATGAGTTATCATCTTAAAAATAATTAACTATATATAATGTATATATAATGTATATAATGTATCTATGTATATAATGTGTATGTGTATATATAATATGCAATGTATATATAATATAAATTATATATAATGTATATGTACATATATATTATTATATTATACATTATATATAATATATATGTATATAATGTATATATGCTCTCTGTGTGTTCACATATCCTTATTCATCCTTTCTAACACCCATTGTTATTTCCATGACAAAACTGAAGTTCATTCATACAAAGAGGTTTAGCAGATTGTGCAAGATCACACAGCAGACTAAACAGATTCCTGGACTTTTTTTTTTTTTTCCTTTTTTTTTTTTATTTTAATGATTGTTTAAGTACATTTTTCTCCCCTTTACTCCCAATCAAGCCCACCCATTCCCCTCCCATCTTCCCTCCCATTACCACCCTCCCCCTAGTTTTATCCATGTGTCTTTTAACTTTGTTCCTGCAAACCCTTCCCCTTTTCCCCTGAAATTCCCTCTTCTCTCTCATCTGGCCACTTCCTGCCTGTCCCCTAATGTAGTGTCTTTGACTATATTTTGCTTGTTTCTTTGTTTTGTTGTTTAGGTTCCTGTTAAAGGTGAAATCATGTGGTATTTATCTTTCACTGCCTGGCTTATTTCGCTTAGCATAATGCTTTCCAGTTGCATCCATGCTGTTGCAAAGGGTAGGAGCTCCTTCTTTCTTTCTGCTGCATAGAATTCCATTGTGTAAATGTAC
>PVIA01007450.1:0-83100 GCA_004024845.1 Tonatia bakeri
TAAATTCTTTTTTTCTTTTTAAATTTTATTTTAATCATTGTTCAAGTACAGTTTTCTCATTTTTATTCCCAATCCAGCCCACCCACACCTCCCTCCCAATTTCCCTCCCATTACCATCCTCCACCTAGTTTTTATCCATGTGTCTTTTTAACTTTGTTCCTGTAAACCCTTCCCCTTTTCCTCTGAAACTCCCTCTTCTCTCTCCTCTGGTCACTTTCTGCCTGTCCTCTATTACAGTGTCTTTGACTATATTTTGCTTGTTTTTTTGTTTTATTGTTTAGGTTCCTGTTAAAGGTGAGATCATATGGTATTTATCTTTCACTGCCTGGCTTATTTCGCTTAGCATAATGCTTTTCAGTTGCATCCATGATGTTGCAAAGGGTAGGAAGGTTTTAAATTCTTTTACTAGGTGGAAGACTTAAAGCTTAACAGGGCATCAGAAAAGCAAGGACACTCAAAGTAAAACAAAGAAATTTAGAAAAATTTAAAGCTATTTTAAAAATAATTTCACAAAATTATTTGATAACTTCACAAAAAGTAGTTTTCAAATAAAAATAATAATGTTGTTGGACATCCTTGTACATATTTAACAGATTAGAATTAATTTTATTTTATATTACATATGGGAGGTGCATAATCTCTTCAGGGCTTAGGGTTCTAAATGCCTTCAACTTACCCTTGCGGGATCAGTGACCCCATTATTGACTTCTGACCTTTCCTTGGCATAAATCGGGCAGTCCCATACTGTACTGGAGCCACATTTAATGGAGGTGTCATGGCTGCAAAGGGCTTATGGGCTTGCTGTCTCATTGGATCTTCACCACATCCCTACTAGGTGGCTGGGATGTCTGTCATCATGGCCCACTGCAAGAAAAGTGGAGGTAGACTGGATCACTCACCTCTGTAAGTGAGGAGTCTGCCTTACCTGTCCTAGCAAGGTGACCACAGAAACGGGGTTTCTGGTCTGTTCCCAGACCAGAGGGAACAGAGTTATGGAGGGGCTGGAAGCAGAGAGCTGCCTCCACATTTCTGCAACATGACCCTGGTGAAGGAAGCACTCACAAAAGTGTAGTGCTGGGATGGATGGACAGGACCTCAATAAAGGTGGGTTTCTGTTTGATGTGAGATGAAACATCCAAGAGTTCAAGGCAGGTACTTATAGGGCAGTGAGCTCCTTGTCCCTGGAGGCATGATGCTTGATTGTCGCTTGATAGGGACATTGATGAATTAAACAATCAAGGTTTCTGCCAACCCGTAGATTTGCTGGCCTCATAATCTGGGTCTCCTGACTCCTGCCCCATGCTCTTTGTGCCTCACTGCCAACCCAATGGAGCTTGGTTCTCACACTGCACTGACCCAGACTATGCAGCAGGCAGGAACCCGTATAAAATAATCTGAGTTGCAGTAGGATTGATAGAGTGCAACTGCAGAAAGTATTCAAGATCTCCCAGGAGCTGTGACCCATTCAGGCAGGTCTCTGTGAATCCAGGCAAATTTTTTCCATTTAATACATTGTGACACAATATCACCTCTGTTTTCCTTGAAAAGCCATCATGGGGGAAGTGTTAACTTGATGGCCCCATCCTTTGAGCAGTTTCCTGGCACTGTGTTAAAGCCTGCCACCCCCATGGACCCCTGTCCTCAAGAGAGAGCTGAAAAGCCCTCTCTGGGAGGCACTGGTGGAGGAGTTCAGGACCTCCTGGGCCACCTGAAGGGGGAAGATTTTCAGTGGAGTGTAAGACCTCAATGGGGCTCTAGAGTAAAAGAATTACCTTGTCTAGATGCTTTTGGGTCTTCCTTCTCCCACCTCTATCTGGTGTGAACTCAGAAAAAAAAAAAAAAAACGCACTACTAAGAAGGGCTCCTGATGGATAACTGGGCTCAAATCTTAAAAAACAAAACAAAACAAAAACAGAGCCTAGCAGCCACTTCTGCATAAGGAACTCTTACACACTCATCTGCCTGATGCTGCACTGTGTTCCTGCCATCTGAGCCAGCCCTTATAAAGGAATTCCTGGAATCCTCTTTCAACCAGTAGGACCTAGAGTTTCCACATCCTATCAGAGCTGCATAGCTCCAACCAACCAGAAAGGCTCTATTCTGACCAATCAAGACAGTGCCTTATGGACCAATCAAATCACGATGATTTGAAGTCCTCATTTGCATGAGGACAGACCAATCAGAGACCAGGAGTGGAGACTTCTGTCCATATAAGCCAAGTTCTCTTCTGGCTCTGAAAGTGTGCTTTCACTTTTCACTAAAGAGTGAAGGCTGTGTTTCCCTGGCTAAGCTGAACCATGGAAGATTCACTGGAGCAGAGTGGAGTAGACCAGCACAGTGAAAAGTAGACCAGTGCAAGCAGAGTTATCTAGCAGAAGACGGTCCTGGCCCTAGGGCCACCTGGCTTCAAGGCTGCCTCACAGCCATGCTGTATCACAATTGAGTCATTTCGCACTGAATATAAAATTTCCTTCTTCACCACACCCAAAATTGGGGATTCCTATTGACATTGAATTGGTACCAATGAGCATCGGTTTACAATGATCATCCAATCTTAGCCTTGCTGTGTTCATCTCTGTTGTTCCCTTCCCTAAGCCCTCGCTCCCTCTGCCTTAACATAGACACTCACCCTTGCTCATGTGGACTAGTGCTTATGTGGGCTAGTGTGGTAGACACCACCCTGAGTTCCTCTCCTCCAGTCAACTCACTCTGAGTGAAGAATGCTATGTGCCTGCAGTGGGGCACACAGTGCCCCCCTTCCTGCCACTATAGACCTCACTATCCAGGCAATTCAATTCAGGCTCAGGATTCTTCACAGATAGCCTCTAAGTGATTAATTCACCTGAGTGGGCAGTGATGTGGAAATTGGTTTGGTAATTGTACCTCTATTTATTATTTTCCCCTTGGTTATCGGACTTCCATACAATTCAATTTTCTGACAACTCTGGTTGTTTTTTGTTTTTATTTTTTAAATATATTTTATTGATTATGCTAATACAGCTATCCCATTTTTTTTTCTCCTCCTTATTCCCCTCTGCCCTGCAAAACCCCTTCCACCTGCATTACTCCCCACTAGTTCATGGTCATTGGTTGTACATATAAGTTCTTTGGCTTCTCCATTTCCTATACTATTCACAACTCCCCCCTGTCTATTTTGCATCTACCATTTATGTTTCTTATTCTCTCTACCTTTTCCCCCATTCTCCCCGATCCCACTCCCCAGTGGTAATCCTCCATGTGATCTCCATTTCTGTGGTTCTGTTCCTGTTCCAGTTATTTGCTTAGTTTGTTTTTCTATTTTTAGGTTCGGTTGTTGATAGCTGTGGGTTTGTTGTCATTTTACTCTTCATAGTTTTGATCTTCTTCTTTTCCTTAGATAAGTTCCTTTAACATTTCATATAATAAGGGCTTGGTGATGATGAACTCCTTTAACTTGACCTTATCTGGGGGGCACTTTATTTGTATTTCCATTCTAAATGATAGTTTTGCTGGATAGAGTCATCTTGGATGTAGGTCCTTGCCTTTCATGACTTGAAATACTTCTTTCCAGTCCCTTCTTGCCTGCAAGGTTTCTTTTGAGAAATCAGCTGATAGTCTTATGGGAACTCCTTTGTGGGTACCTATCTGCTTTTGCTTGCTGCTTTTAAGATTCTCTCCTTATCTTTAATCTTGGCTAATGTAATTATGATGTGTCTTGGTGTGTGATTCCTTGAGTCTAACTTCTTTGGGGCTCTCTGAGCTTCCTGGATTTCCTGAAAGTCTATTTCTTTTGCCAAATTGGGGGAAGTTCTCCTTCATTATTTTTTTCAAATAAGTTTTCAATTTCTTGCTCTTCCTCTTCTCCTTCTGGTATCTCTATGACTCGGGAATTGGAATGTTTAAAGTTGTCCTGGAAGTTCCTAAGCCTCTCCTCATTTTTTTGAATTCTTGTTTCTACATTCTGTTCAGGTTGAAGAAAACAGTAGTGTTTAGTTCTTCCTTCTGGTCCAAACCATTGATTTGAGTCCCAGTTTCCTTCCCATCATTGTTGGTTCCCTGTGCATTTTCCTTTATTTCACTTTTCATAGCCTTCACTCTTTCCTCTATTTTGTGACCATACTCAACCATTTCTGCGAGCTTCCTGATTACCAGTGTTTTGAACTGCGCATCTGATAGGTTGGCTATCTCTTCATTGCTTAGTTGTATTTTTTATGGAGCTTTAATCTATTCTTTCATTTGGGCCATTTTTTTTTTGTATTGGTACACCTGTTTCGTAGTAAGGGGTGGAGCCTTAGGTATTTGCCATAGTGGGACAACCCACGTGGCTGTGTTGTGGCGCTGTTCATGGGAGAGGGGTCCAAAAGGGAAGAATGCCACTTGCTGGGTTGTCTCCAGCTTTCAGTCACTTCCGCCACTACCCACAAGTACATTTGGCCTTTCTGGTGCTGATTCCTGGGTGGGTGGTTTTGTGTACATTCTAGGACCCTGTGGGTGCCTCTCCAGTGAACTCTCTTGTGAGGCTGGGAGTTTCTCCTGCTGCCACAATGTCCACAGGTTTTTTCAGTCAGAGGTTTTGAGGCTTCATTTCCCCATGCTGGAACCCTGGGTTGCACAGTCTGTCTCACTCCCTAGTTGTTCCTCCCGGCTTATCCACATGCAAATGTGGGACAACCTACACTGCCAGCCACCACCTTGCCTGATACACAACCCACCACCTCACCCACCCTGGTCTGCCAGCTGCCACCTTGCCATGGGTCCCCTCTACCCCAGCTGCCCATCTCTGTCCCTCCTACTAGTCTGGATATTTCTTCTTTAACTCTTTGGTTGTCAGACTTCCATACAGTTTGATTTTCTGGAAGTTCTGATTGTATTTTGCCTTTTGTTTGTATTTTGCTTTTAAAGTTGTCATTTTCTTGGTTGTGTAAGGAAGCACAGTGTACCTACCTATGCCTCCATCTTAGCTGGATGTACCTCTATTCTTTTGACAGAGCACCCTCCATAGATTAGAACACAGCTCATATTACTTCATCCCCTGCTGCCTCCACACCTTCCACTCCCTATTTCACACACACACAAAGGTAACTTTTCCAGTTTCTCCCAGGGCCACGCTGCACTCCAAGCATGCCTCAGTTTGACCCAGTTTTAAATATCCCCTCTTCCACACAGGCTCACATGCTTTTGTAGTTTGCATTTGTAAATTATATTAAAAAAATGTCTGCCTCATCTGACCCAGTATAGCTAGTCTGCACTTTAAGTCCAAAGGACATTCTGTGTGTCCCATCTCTAAAGTGATTACCCAGTTGTTTCCATGGCCTGAAGGGTCTATCCTACAGTCTCCAGTGCCCAGGGATGTCTTGGGTTAGCATGATACCAGGTAGATGCCCAGAACTACCAAACATGGAAGGGTTTCTGTTACCTCCTGGATGTTGCTGATGTTAACTCCTCAGTCACACATCTCTCCATAAAAACCCAGACACATCGTTCATGGCCCAAGGTGGCCTTTCAGTGCCCTTGACTTTACTGTTTTCCTCAGGCATCTCACACTAGCAGGGTGGCAGCTGGTCACCAGAGAGCTTGGTGTGGGGAATAAAACATTTGGCTGGGCACCAGAGGGATCTGGTTCAAGACCTCTGTGTGTGTGGCAGGTGGGTGGTACTTACCTTTAACAAAGCACCACACTTCAGACCCTATTCTTTTCTGTACAATGGGAATGATACAAGAAGGTTAGTGTGAATATGTGACAGCATGAGGCATGTCCTAGGGATTTAACTCATGCTAATTGAATCTTCATCCTATCTATGATGTTTGCATGAGGCCTTCCCTGACACTGGACTGTAACTCCTAAAAGGGACTGGTGGGCTCTCATGAATCTTTGTATTCTCGTCCAACACTAGGTTTGTGTATTGCAGCTAGCAAGTGCTCAATAAATGACTATTGAATAAGTTAATTTCATAACAATGGATGCAGTGTCTCCTCAGTGATGGGCACTGTCCCAGGCTTTGGGGACTTGGTGATGACACAGCAGAGATGGCCAGTGTTCCCACAGGGCTCACACATTAATGGGGGCAGTCGCCTAAGCATCAAGTAGACAACTATATAACTATGATAGTTTGGTTCATGGGAAGTTCTATGAAGATAGCAAAACAGATTGGTAGAGCTTGGGGAGTCAAGAAAGCTCACCTGAGCATGACCTTAGAATTAAGTGACTTCTGGAACCAGATGTTCCTGGAAGTGAGAACAGCAAGTGCACAGCAAATAAGCACACATCCAGTGTCCCAGGGCCCTTCTACCTGGAGTAAGCCTTTGGGCGGGGGACTGGGCTCTGCAGACTCTTTTCAGCTCTCAGCATTGTTTGCTGCATGGACCTTGCTGGTCTTGAAGAAGGTTCCTGAGCTTTGGGGCTTATGAAGAATGTCTAGTTCCTGACCCTTCCCTGGATCATGGGTTGATGAGGAGGGCTCTGCAGACCAGGAGTCCAAGGAACCCCTTAGGCTCTTATACACCTTCTCTGCCAACCCAGCCTCAGGTACTAAACCCAGATTACACTCAATCCCTTAACTGAAATGCTGAGCAGAAATCACAAGTTATATTAATATAGCAGTTATGGTCAGATTGGTGATCTGCAGATGTTAGAAAAACACCCATTGGAGTTGAATTAGCATAACAGACATCTCATGTTAGAATGTTAGCTGTCTCATTTGCATATTCAAATTAGGGTAGGACCATTCAAGGCCACCAGGGCCACAAAAACCCTTGGACATCCTTTTTTTCCTGAAAGGCAGTGGGGGGCGGGGCAGGGGTGGAATGGCATCACACAATGTGTTGCTAACAAGGCTGAAACTGGAAACCTTACTTGATGTGATCAGTTGCACATGGCAACACATTCACCCAGTTGCTCAGTCCAAAAATTCTAGGAGCTCTCTGTGACTCTGCTTTCTCTCTCTCTTCATATCAAACCCAGCTATGAACCTGCCAGTTCTCAAATGTGTCTGCCTTTGGATCTCTTCTCTCCTTCACCCGGTACTGCTTCTCAGCAAGCTTATTTCAATAGCTCCTCATTGGTCATCTTAGCCCCAGGTTTCCCTCACCTGACACTCTGCCACATCAGGCCACAATGGTCTTTGGAAACATGAAGATCAGATCATGCTGTTCCCTGTTAAAACACTGCAGTGACTTCCCATGGAATTGGAAGGAAGCCCATATTTCTTGCCATGAAGCTTATTGTGTCCCACTTCCACTTGCCCACCATGCTCCAGCCACAGTGCTATATCCATCTGTTCTGAAACATTCAGCTTGCCCCAGCCAGGCCTTTGTGCTTGTTCTTCCCTCCTCTAGGGTCATGCTTCTCTTAGATCTTGCATGAATGGTTCCTTTTTGCCATTTAGAACAAGGTTTGGTGAGCCTATTGGATACTGGCTTTGTGTGTATACACATATTAGTGTATACTCTGGGAGGAGAGAAACCAGAGAGGTAAAGAGAACACACTGATGACACTCGATAAAAATGAGGCAATGTGGAAAGAGGTGAAGCTTTGGAAATGGAGAGACCATGTTCAAATCTCCAGTATGATATTAAACAGCTATGTGATCTAGGCCAAATATTTACCTCTCTGAGTCTCAGTTTCTTCATTTAGAAAAATAAAAATTCTAATTGCATCTATTCTTTAAGACCAGTGTAAAGGCAAATATGATCTAGATAAAGGATCTGATTCCATGACTGACACAGAGTTGGTACTTAATAAATAGTAATGATTTAATTCTAAATATAAATCAATATGAAAGAGAGAAATGACCAGCTGTGTGACTTTAAGTAGCCAGCTGCTCCATCTGGCTTCAGACACCAATGTCCCACAATGTCAGGGGCCACTGTGTTTTTTCCCATTGAACCTTTGATGAGAGAGGCCAGGACAGTGAGTACCATGAAGGAGGCCACAGAAGATTGAGATTAGGGGTCCTTTATTTGGGTTGAAGGGACTGGACACTACTTGGAGGTGACAAGAGGAACATATTAAGCAATATCATTTTTGGACCACGTCCTATGAATCCTGTTGATTAGGTGTTCCCATTTTACCAATGAGAATAATGCCAAGTGTTTGGTGATTTGCCAGAGGGTTGCCATCTGGCTTTAAGATTTTAAAGTGCATTTTCTTTCCAGGGAGCAGAATATGGAAATGCCCTCAGCAGCCCTGCTTTCCAATATGGTAGCCATTAGTGAGGTGTGGCTAGTTGCATTCATATTAAATAAAATGAAATAAAATTAAAATTCAGTAACTCAGTCTTACCAGTCACATTTCAAGTGCTCAAAAGCCATATGTAGTTAGCAGCTACTCTACTGGAAAGTGCAGATACTGAACACTTCCATGATCATGGAAAGTCCTGTTGACAGACAAGTGCTGCCAGAAGAGCAGTATGCTACATCTATGGGAAGCTAGGTCCCTGGCTGAGAACTTTCATTAAGGGGACAAGTGCTTGCACATTACTGGACACAAATTAGGGGTCTCAGGGACAGGTAATGCTCATTACGGGGCAGGGAAATGTGGTTGCCTTTGGAGGTAGACAAATGACTCCTTTCCACACTACTTCTCCCTCTGGTCTGCAATGCTTCTTGAAATATTGGAGTAGCTTGTGTTAAACTCCTTGCTTCTCTGCCTATGGTTCACCAACAAATGGAATCCACAAACCTGAGGGCTGGTTAGAAATGCAGAATCGCAAGTCCTATCTCCGATCAAAATCTGCACTTGAGCAAGAACTCCAGGGGATTCATGTGCACATTCCTCTTGAGGAGCGCTAGGCTATCTCATGCTCTGCAGTGTTTGCTATTGCATTTAATGCCAACCCTTCCAGAAAGTCTTTTAAGTCCTATGAAATCCATATGCTATATAGCCATCCACTCAGTCAGGAGGCTCTGGCATGGAGGCATCTTCTTTACAGGTATTGCACAGATCTTTTAAAATATTTCTTTTAGTAGTTCATATCTAAGATCAAAACTAGCAGGACCCCAAGAGATAATCTACTCCCAGCTACTCTTCTTGTAGATGGAGAAACTGAAGCCCAGAGAAGGAAAGCAGCTTATCCAGGATCATGCAGCAGTGTCAGAGCTTAAATCAACATGACCTAGCAGGGCAGTTCAGCTAAATAGGATACTTGGCAATGAGAAAAGCTTTAGCGGGAGGACCTGGGGTTGATGTTCTACCTGTGCCAAATGTAATGAGTATCTATGACTGTTATCTCAGCCCTGCCCGAGGAACTCATACAGGTCACCATGGTTGCCACTCATTGGGCTTGTATACCAGGCATTTTTTAAGCGTTTGTGCTTATTTCACTAATTTTCATTAATTCTACGATGTAGACATTGCTACCATCTTCTCTTCAAGGATGGAGACTCTGCAGCACAGTGAAGTTACAGAGATGGCTCAACATCACACAGATGGTAGCAGTGGAGCCAGGGCGTCTGGCTCCAGCATCCATGCTCTTTCCTTCTCCTGCACAGGAAGTATGTAGAGAAGAGAATGTGAAGGGGTTCCATGGACACCTGAGGCTGTGCAAGATAAGAAGAAACTGCTGTGTATGCCTACTCACCCATAGATAAGTTCTTACAATGGTTACAGTGGATCACCACAGTAGACATCCCACTTGGGAGACAGAATTACAAAGCCACTCATTTAGAACACATAATCCCCCAAATAACATGTAGATTCATTGGTTTTAGAACTTAAGAGAAAGTACGGTGCAGTGAAAAGAATGATTATTATTTTAACACCTGATAGAATGATTCCTCTTAGGGAGATGACTATCTTGGTTTAAGAAAATAGTAGAAACTTAGTTGTGGAAGAAGATGAAACCCTAATAGTATGAGTTGGAAAGAGAGGAAGAAACAAAAAGAAACTAAACCACTGCATGGGAAAAAGATAATCAGAAATTTGAGCATGGGGAGAGGGAAGAGAGCAGAGGAGATGGAAAATAATGGGGAGAGGAGTCCAGCCGAACAATAATACATTGCCAGATATGACCAGGAGACTCCTTTAAAAGACATGTGTAATATTTGATTAATTTTTTCCATATTGATATGCTGTGATTCCAAGACCTTCTTTCCTCTTAATTTCAATCATATCTGCCTTGTACACAATGTCTTGTGCATGTGTGTGTCTACACAGGCACACATGTATATGTATCAAAGGAAGGACAGACTTTGTCTGTGGGTGGGCTGTGAGAATATTCTTACATGAACTAACTCAAGGAAAGGAAATTCTTTCAGACACATATGACTAGCAAAAATATCAGCCACCAGTGGAAAGCATTTATTGCTTTTTTCTGCCCATTCACTAAATCATTTTTCCAAGAAATGTTTAGTGAGCAACTACTATACAGAAGGTAATATCTGAGGTCAGGGCAGCAATAGAGGTTGCAAGGAGATAATGTAAGGTTTTGTGCTTTTATAAAGACTTTGTTCTGAGTTAAATGAGGAACCACTGCAGGGTTTTAAGTAGAGGAAAGAGCCAGGAAGGGGAGGAAACAACCATGGAAGTTGGGGAAGCACACATTGGTTCTTCCAGGGTCCGTCCCAGAACAGCTGTCACACTGCTACCACAGCCCTTCTGCCAGAGCTGCTCACATGGTCTCCTCACTGCAAGGGGGCTGGCAAAGGGAGGGTGGAATGTTTGGTGAATTGTCTCGACCACAAATGGCATTCTACCTAAGACTTCTTTGAAATAAAGCATTGCTGTTAAAATGTCCAGCCCCTTTTTTTAGCAGACAAGAGCACTGATATTCTATACTTTACTTCTTAAGGATTAGATGAATCATGAACACTTTATTGATCATGGTATCTCCCCTGCCAGGTAAGTAGCACGAGCACTTTACTAACCCTGTCTCAGTTCACGTCATCATCTCTCATACAATATACATCACTTGGCATACATCAACTGGACCTCTATATTCCCCAGTGAAAAACTCTAACAGGTGAGATGAATGGACAATCCTGAAAGGCACATATAATAGACATTTTATTTAGAGGACTACTCATCTGTGACATGGAGACGATTAGAGAAGGAAAATATGCAAATGGTTTGAGGGTTGCAAATACTCAGATTTGAAAGTAATTCCTATTCACATACAGTTCTTGCTCATTTGTCCTGCCAGATACAGAAACATTTGAAAAATAAACTAGGTAGCTGGAGAGATTGCTCAAGTGAGGAAAAGATACATGCTTCTTGAATTCAAGCAAATAACAGAGAGATGACAATGGCTGCTGGTCCTTGTGGCATCTTCAGTTTCTCTGGTGAGGATTTCTCCACCGAGGGGGGCTTACCAAGTGAGCAGGCTCTCACTTCTGCATGCTCTGCAACTCTTCTCCCTTTCTCTCTGGATATAGACGATCATACATCATATCATGAATAGAGAGAGGTACAGATAGTACATACACATTAACTCTGTGTGTATATATACTAATATGTTAATTGATATATATTCTAAGTTTTCATTGAAAGAGTAATTCAAATAGTGCCAAAGATTATATAATTAAAAGTTCTTCCTTTAGCATCTGATCCCACCTGTTCTCCAGAGGAAATCATTCTTCTAAACTTCTCAGATATACTTACACAAACAATCTAGACGTGTATTCACAAAAAATAACACAGCTTACTAAAATAAATTTTTTACAGTCACCAGCAATAACCAATATGAAAATGTAATATAAAATATTGTAATTTTCAAAAAAAATAAAAGCTACAAATATCTAGATATTTGTCTAAAATATTGTACAAGGGCTTCACAGAGAAAAAGTTTAAAAACTCTGTTGGAGGGTATGAGTGGAAATATGCACAATTATATATGTGATCAGTATTTGTGGATAAGATAACTTTATAACTATGTCAATGTTCTTCAAATGCATCCATACATTCAGGACAATTCAAAGTAAAAATATACTCATCACAAATATTTGAGGAACTGATAGCCATATTAAAAAATTCATGTAGAAGAGTATAGTTATAGAAAGTCAATTGTGAACACTAAAAAAAAGATGAGGAATTTACTTTACCATAGATTAGGCATAGTACAATGCTATAATAATAATAATAATAACAACAACAACAATAATGAAGTTATGCTAGTAACATAAGCACACAGCAGTGGAACAAAACAGAGAGCTCAGGAACAGACTTGTGCATGTGGAAATGATACATGATAAAGGTGCCTACAAATCACGGGGGTGATTTTTGTATATTATGTGATTGGGAAAATTATCTTTATATGGAGAGAAGTCAAACTGAATCTCTGTTTCACAAAGTGAATAAAGGTGGATTCAAAATAGATTCAAGGCCTTAATGTGAAATATAAATATATGAATAAAAATACAGGCAAATATTTTGTATATTTTGAGATGAGAAATAATGTCTTGAACAAGAACAGAAAAGCACAACCACAAGGGAAAAAATTCATGAGTCTGACAAGAACAAAATTAAGGATTTCTATTCAATAAGTGTTCATAGACAAAATTAACAACATCTGACAGGTAATCAATATCAAACATGTACAAGGAAATCTGTGTGTATCAGTGGGATAAAAGATGGAAAATCCAAAAGGAGAAATGGGCAAAGGCTATGAGTAGGCAATTCACAAAAGGAGAAACTGAGGGGACAAAGGGTATGGGCCACTCCTGAATAACACAATGCGCATTTGAACAAGCTATGACTTCATCCACATTCACTGGCTAACATCAAGTTTGACCAGAGACAAAGGAAACTGAACCTCGAAGCTGTGGTTCTGGGAAATGTAGATGGAGAGCAGTCTGGTAATAGGAAAAATTCAATGTTCAGATACTATGTGACCTGGAATCCTCTCCAGGGCTCCCACTGGTCCTAGAAGCTGTTCATGTTGCATGATTGTAGAGTGGTGTGAAAGAAGATTCTTAGAGACCCATCCCCAGAGAAAGGAATAGGTTTAGTAGGAAATGCCATGAAGCAGTTTAGAAACAATGAATCAAATGTACAGAGAGCAACATAGATGTAAAGAAATACTATTGACTGTATAAAAATAAAGAGAAATGCTAACTTTTACGTAAAGTCAAAGTACATGGGACCACAAAATCACTACCTAATGGACAGTAATACATCAAACATATTAGGAGTGTTGTTATTACCATGAGAAGGAAAAAAGGAGGGGAACTGTGGATGGAAAAACAGCCAAGAGAAATGTTAGGGGTAGATGGATGGGAAGAGTCTGCCCTGAGTGGAGGAGTGTGACAAACTCAAATCTCTGCCTCTGAGGATCAAGAACTCAATCAGTAGGTGAATAATTCATTTTGTTCTTTGATTTAAACACCATTACATTTATATGAATTGAGTTGTGCTTGTTTGTTGTTACCTTTCATAAACAATGAAAACTTCTTTAATTTTGAGTTTGCAATTTTCTTTTTATATTTAGAAAAATTTTTGCCCCCTTCTCTAACCCTCAAGCATTTTCTTATGTTTTTGGAAGACCTCTCAGGCTTAAGGCACTGAACCTAAAGCATTGAATGGCATGACCATTTACATAGTTTGCATCTATAGTTATATCATGGTATATTACTAGTCAAATTTTGGTGAATATTTACACTATTATAGTGTTCTTTTTTCTTTAAACAGTAGAGCAATTAACATCTTTATATATTTATCTCTGTACAATGCATATTAGCAGTTTAAATACCTAAAAGTATCATTGCTGAAGTAATATATATGTATATATTTAATTTGAACAATTTGAAATTGTCAAATTAGCCTTGCATCAATTTATACTCTTACCTTTGCAAATAGAGTTTGCGTATTATCAAACATTTTTATTTTTCTATGCTGATAGATAAAAAATTTTGTTCATAATTTAAAATTTTATTTACTTAATTAGACTTTTCTAATTAATTTATAACTGCTCTTTATTGAGAATGTTAGTTCTTTCTCATATGTTCTGTAAATCTAAAGCTTGTTAGATATATTATATCTCTATGTATTTTTATACTGTGTCTATATCTAGATTACTTATGTTCACATACAATATAACTTTTATATAAAACTTTCATGGTTTTATTTTTTTATTTAAATTTAATCTATCTGGAATTTGCTTTGGATTAAGAAGTAAAGTAAGGATCTAAGAACTTTATGTTTTCTTATGCTTAGTCAATTGTCCCAATATTATTTATTGAATTACTCATATTTTCCCTCTGATTTAGAATGTCACATTTACTATATACTAAATTACTACTTAGGGGCTTTGTAAAAGCTGGAATTTTTATTTTGTTTATTTTTCTGTCTCTCTGTTAATGTGTCAATGTCCAATATGTAATTATTCTATTTGTGGGATAATTGGATTAAGTCCTTCCTAGCACTCTTATTTTCATAATTTTTTGTGCTGTTTCTTAAAAGTTTATTTTTTCATATGTAGTTTTAAATCATATTGTCAGCTGAAGGAATGTGAGGAAGACAGCTGTGCAGGAATGCCTCTCTTTATGGCCTGTCATGCCTGTCGTGGGAAATCAGAGCCCAGGCTGGGCAAGGAAGGTGTCTATGCAGGGAGGAAGTGGTGGCCAAAGTAAAAGATTTGTTCCATACAGGAGGATTGGTCAAGGAAGTAAATGTTGCAATGATGAGGAAAACCAGAGTTTTCTTTTTATTGTTGTATTACAGTTGTCCCAATTTTCCCCCATTCCTCTTCCCTACCCCACCCACACCCCACTCCCAGAGCCAATCCCCACCCTGTTGTCCATGTCCATGAGTCATTTATATTTGTTCTTTAACTAGACCCTTCCCCTTCTTTCCTCCCTTACCCGCTCTGCTCTGGCACCTCTCAGTTTGTTCCTTGTTTCCATGTCTCTGGTTCTATTTTGCTTGTTTGTTTGTTTTGTTCATTAGGTTCCTGTTATAGGTGAGATCATATAGTATTTGTCTTTTACCGCCTGGTTTATTTCACTTAGCATAATGCTCTCCAGTTCCATCCATGCTGTCACTAAAGGTAGGAGTTCCTTCTTTCTTTCTGCTGCATAGTATTCCATTGTGTAAATGTACCAGTTTTTGATCCACTCAAAAACCAGATTTCTGACCACTGGAGAAGGGAATTGGAAATATAGAAATGGGGAAAACTAGAATGAGTCTTGTGATGTTGGACTGGAATTGAAGGTATTGCTGCAACTCATGGCTTCCTAGATCTAGAGCAATAAAAATAAACATAAATATAAATGTGTGTGTGATATGTATATTCTGGCTCTGCTCACTGAAAGGGCCTGAGAGCAGTGACACTCCAACAGCAATGAGCACATCCATTTGTATTAGTAGCTTATTGCTGCTGTAACAAATTACCACACATTTGGTGGCTTTATAACACATTGATCTTACAATTATGGAGATTAGGAGTAGTTCTCACAGAGCTGAAAACAAAGGTGTTGGCCAGGCTAGAGGACATCAGTTCTTTCTGGTGAAGAATCCACAACCTTGCCTTGTTCAGCTCCAGAGACTACCCACACTCCTTGGATCCTGGCCCCTTCTGCCTTCAATGACAGCAATCACATTGCTCGGAACTCTGCTTCATTTTTACTTCTTTTTTATCTGACTCTAGATCACCTGCCTCCCTCTTTCACTCATAAGGACTTTTTGTGATTACATTTAGTACCCTCCTGGATAATCCAGAACAAACTCAGATTCTGCTTATCCTTAATCACACCAGCAAAATCCTTTTGCTGTGTAAGATCACATATCCACCACAGGTTCTGGGGATTAGAATGTGGACATATTTGGTTGTCATTGTTCTGCCCACTGTGTAATTCTCCACTAAAGGAATTAGGGGTCCCTGGAGAAATGGTTGATTTCTGACCCAGAGCATCTTTTTGTGCAAGTAAATAAGACAGGATTCAAAATATGATGGGGGTCTTTGGAGAGGACATAGAAATGAACTTGAAGGAGCCTACAAAGACCAAACTAAATAATGATCATTACAGATTATAACTTATTGAGTAAAGCAGAAATTCATAAATCCATGAACATAAATGAATTATTGAATAAATGAAAGTTTTGATGAGAAATTGAATATTTATAGTTTTGAAGTACCATCCCTCAAAATATTTATTAATTAAAAAGAGGAAAAATGTTTTATGATGGGAAAGCCAGAGACACCACCTTAATTAAGTTACCAAAGTGAATATCATAAGTAATGGGACAAGTTGAAATTATGTGTCATGTGATAAGATTCAAAAAGAAAACAGTATTGTTTGTAGAACATTCACATAAAAGATGTATAATTAATCTGATTATAAGGAAACAGTAGACAAACTGAAATTGAGGGATACCCTAAAAAATAAACCAAATGGCCCGTAATCTTTTATAGTTTAAGGTCATCAAAGTTAAGGAAAGATTAAGGAACAGTGCCATATTGAAAGAGACTAACAAAACATGACAATTAAATGCAACATGCTATTATTAACTATATCTTTTTACTATAAAGGATATTATTTGGACAAGTGGTGAAGCTTGAATGGGATCTAAGAATTAGCTGATAGTAATGTTAAATGTTAATGTCCTATTAGACTATCACTATTGTGGTTACTATAAGAATACACAGAAAACACACTAAAGTATTCAAGAGTGATTGCCATAATGTTGGCAATTTATTTTCCAATAAATTGGAAAGAGTTCTTTGTAGGGTACTTTTAATTTGAAAATTTGTTATTGTTTCAAAACTAAAAAAATATAAAATAAAAGTCATATTGTGTAGTTGGGAAAAATAATCACATTTTCATTTTGGGGGGATTGTGTTAAATTCATATATTATAGAAAGAGTGACGTGTTTACAATGCTGCATTTTTGATGAACTAACAGGTATCCTACTTGTCAAGACTTCTTTCTTGTCCTTTGCTAGTTTAAGCTTTTTAAGATGTGGGACTTCAAAATTGTTATGTTTATGTTTATATTTATTCCTTTATATGTTTTACTGTTTGGTAAATGGGATTTATTATTCCATTACATTTTTAAAATGTTTGTTGAGGTTGTATGTAGAAAAGGTACTTATTTGGCATAAGTAATGCCAAATCAGTCATTTTTCAGATTTTCTCATTTTCTCTAATAAATTTTTAATTATTTTTTGAGATATCCAGATAAAGTATTGTATTATCTACCAAAAGCCTACTTTAAAAATCTTTTCTCTCCATTTTTTATATCTTATATATTTCTCTAATAAAATGTTAACACATAGTTAGTTCTGAAAGAATATTAATGAATATCATTATTCTGGAAATCTTCATCTTTTCCACAACTTTGGGTTATATTATATAAAGAAAGTATCAAAATATTTCTATTTTATTGAGTTTTTTTCATACTTGGGTGCTGTCTTTGTAATAACCTATACTATTTCAGCTGTATGGGTAAACCTATGTATTTTTCTCCCCCTTAACTTATTATTATGGTAAATTTGAACCATACTTGCATTCCTGCCATGATTCTTGTTTTGCCATTTGTATTTTAACGTTCTGCCAGATATTATTTGAAAAAAATATTGGTTTTAATTCAAAATTCATAGATAAATTTGATCTGGTATTTGCTTGTTTTGTGCTACTTTGATTACATATTGTCCTAATAGATGAAGAGTTTGGAAGCAGTTGAATTAGTAATGGAATTATCTTCCAGGTGGGATGGAATAGCTTGTGGCAAACCACAGTCTCTCCAAGAAGAACAAAAATGGCTTAAAAATACAGAAATTATTTTTTGAAGGTGTCAGAGAATATGGAGGCAGCAAAAAGTAGGGAAGCTGAGACTCTAGAGAAGAGAAAATTTTGGAAGAGTGAGCTGATTCTTTACCCCTTTCTATAGCAGGGACATTTGCTAATTCTGGGTAAGGACAGGAGGCTGGTAATCTAGGCCTTCTTCAGGTAGTGGGATGCTGCTGATAGCAAAGAAACCAGATCTTTTGGTAGAGACTTTGGAGCAGTTTCAAGCTTGTAGCTAGTTTTTACTTCAAGGAATTTATTACATTCTGGAATTTCATGAAGACGTAAGCTAAGAACCTAGGTAGAAAGCTATACAAAGCAGCAGAACTTCTATCAGTCATGCAACCCAAAGGCGAGAGTTTGAGGCCCATCTGGCAGCCTATAGTTGAAAATCATGGTGTGGCACAATAAAAACTATATATGAGGTCTGTCCAGAACGTTTCAAGTCATGTAATATGAAAAACAGAGACATTTACTGAAGAAGATACAAGATACAAGACACATTGTACATAGGACAATAATACCTCAGTTCCCTTCAAAGGAAGCACCTTGGGACCTCATACAGTTCTTCCAGCATCTGTTCTACTGTTCAAAACACTCTGCAAAATCCTTTTTTGGAATCTGTTTTTGGAATCACCATCAGCTTCTCTGTCATATTTTCCTGAATCTCACAGATGGTCTGAAATCTCTCCCTTTTCAAAGGTGATTGTAGGTTGGGAAAAACAGGGTGTCAAATCTGGGCTGTAGGAGGGTTAAGTCACCTGGGTAATTTGATGTTTCACACACAAAAAACAACCCCAACAACTCTGCATCAGATGTGATGTAGGAGTGAGCGTGTTGTGATGCAGCTGCATCACCAGTTGCCAATATCTGAGGCCTTCTGAATCATCTGAATAGTTTCCATGGAGGAATGTTTAAGCTTAACACAAAATTTGATGCAGATTGATGCTCTACTCACTCAGTCATTTTGCAGGTGATGGCCACACAGTACACATGCTCACTCAACAGCGTCTACTGCCCCCACTCACGAGTACAGCGAAGTCATCATTGTTCACACATGCGCACTCCAGTACACTCTCATTGGCTGCCAAGTTACCTTGATGTCATGCAAACTGTTCTCATTATGTTAATGATGGCTGGACTTTTCCCAGACAAACTTCGTATATTTGGTCTTTGCCCCTAGTTCCTGGCATAGAGCTCCTAAAACCTTTGGAACTTCCTGAGTGATAATAGTGTCTTCTGTATTCTAATGAGATGACTGGTGGTTGGGGTCCCCAATAAAGCTTTAGAATGGGAATTGGTCAAGAAAGACCAAACCTTGATCAGAGGATTGGAAACCTCACCTCCCCACACCGCCAGGTCTCCATCTGGGCTGTGAACATATTGAGGTGCTGGGAGGGTGGCATGCCTGGGGAGGACAGGAAGCTCCACACCATTGCCCTTGACCCACACTTTGCCCTATGCATCTCTTCTATTTGCCTGTTCTTGAGACATATCTTTTATAACAAACAGGAAAACACACGTGTTTTCCTGAGTTCTGTGGGTCATCCTGGCAAATCATCAAACCAGAAGAGGGGTTTATAGAAATCCCCAGATATAGGTGTTTGGTCAGAAGTACTGGAAGTTGCTACTGGCATCTGAAGTGCAGGTAATCTGTGGGAGTGAGCTCTTAACTTGTAAGTTCTGTGCTAACTCTACATAGTGTCAAAATTGAATTAAATTGTTGGATATCCAATTGATGTTGGAGCATCAGAGAACTGGCATTGGAAGAGGCACCACATGTTTGGTGTCAGTTAGGAAAACCTCTCATACAAAGAACTAACTATTCCCAAATAATAAGGGCAGACTGAACAAGACAGAACTAGAAGCAGGCTGAGCTACACCAGAGCTAAAATCCAGCCTTCACCTTAGACTAAAATAAGTAATTGGTCACTACACCATCACTTATTGAAAGAAAAGGTAAGGTCTGTCAGGCAACAACAACAACAAAAAAAATCTATCATGTGAGAATTCAAGAAAGAGGTTACCCTTGGGGAAGTGTACTGATGAAAAGAGGAACAAAACAAACTTGTAGGGGTGTGGTCATCTTCTGTTTTTTTGAACTACATGCTAGTAGTTCAAAACAGATGTGTTCAGTGTGCAAAATATCAAGCTGGACAGCTATGATTATACCTTTTCCCATATGCATATTATTCTTTTTTTTAAAAAGTGCATATTTAAAAAAATCCTGAATTCCAGTTCTGCCAAGATAGAGTAGTCCCATTCCTCCCAGGCCGTCCCTCTTACAACTTCAATATTATTGCTGTAACACAACAGTCGAGCATGGAAAGATTCTGGAAGGTGGTAGCAAGAAGGATCTTTGAGACCTGAGGAACAACATGGCAGAAAGTGCTTCGGGTTTCCTCGCTACAGCCTATACATCCCAGTTAGAGTCACAGGGACCACCAACAAGCTGAAACAAAAGACCTTGAAGACAGACTGTTCACCTCTAGACAAAGGACTGGGGAAAGACTGAGCTCAGAACTCCCTTTTGGTAATGCCTGCCTTACTTGCGCTAACCCCCAATGGAAAAACCATATCTATATCCACAACTGTGGTTTTAGCAGGACTGAGCCTGAAATCGAGCTTCCAATCCTTCCCACTCATCAGCACTCTCCAATTCACTGAAGCAGACAGCACCCTGACCCCCATTCTGGGAGGTGCCAAGTGGAGAGGTAGGTTTCTACTTCTCTCAGCAGCAGGAGGCAGTGTTCTGATTCCTTTGCTAAGATAGTGTTGGTAGAGTTGAATGAGAAATTGGTCTTCCATTTCTCCCTGGTGGGAGCAGTCAGTGCTCCAACACCCCCAGCAGGGGAGTGGCAGTGGGGCATGGTGAGGAGCTGAGCCACCCTCCCTCAGCAGCTTTAGGAGGGGAAATGAGGTAATGGTAGGTGGGGCTAGCTGACATTTCCCTTCTCTCTGTTCCCTCCCCTGGTGTCATGTGTCAGCAGGCCCCAGTGGGGAGGGGTAGCTAAACTTCCTTCCCCAGCCTGCAGCAACTACATGGTATGAGTCAGTCCGTCACTTTCCCCCTTCTTCGTGGCAGTGGAGCCTAGCAGGAAGCTGAAAACATAGACCCACCATCCCTCCTGTAGCACCTTAAAGGAGAGGCCTGCCTGTCCTTTAAAAAAATTTGTTTTCTCCTTGAAAAAAGTAATAATAGTATAAAAAGACTTGTAACACAATGTCTAAAATATTCAGGATACAATAAAAAAGTTACTCACATACCAAGAACAAGGGGAGAAAACCACACTGTGAATGAAAATAGACAATACTCACTGAGATGATCAGATGTTGGAATTATCTGACAAGGATTTTGAAGGAGCTATCATAAAAATGCTTCAGCAATTATGAATTCTCTAAAGTCAATGAAAAAATAGCCTCAGCAACAAAAAAGAACTTATAAAAAAGAACTAAATGGAATAAAGAACTAAGAAATACAATGACAAAGTCACTGGATGGGCTAAGTAGTAGAGTGGACATGAAAGAGGATAGAATCAGAGAACTTGAGAATAGATCAATAGAATTTACAGAATCTGATCAACAGAGAAAAAAAAATAGACTGAAAAAGAAAATAGTAGTGGAATTCCAGGGACTTGGGAAACAATAACAGAAGAACTAATATTTGTTTCATTTGAATCCCAGAAAAGAGAAACAAAGCCTGAAAAAAAAAACAAACCCAAACTCAAAGAGTAAAGGCTGATCATTTTCTATACTTGGTTAAAAACATAAATGTATAGATTCAAGAAGCAGAATGAGTCCGAAGTAGGACAGCCCCGCCCCCAGCTCTAAAACAAGATACCTAAATAGTTAAACTCTGCAAACTAAAGTCAAAGAAAAAAATCTTGAAACTATTCAGAAGGAAAAGAAATTATAGGAAACACCAATTGAACACCAGATAATTTGTCATCTGAAATCATGGGGGCCAGATGTGCATGTTTTTCAAGTACTGAAAGAGAAGAATTGTCATTAACAGTTCCTATATCCAGAGAAAGCATCCTTTAGGAATGAAAGAATAAACAGATTATTAAATGAAGAAAAACTAAGAAATTTTTTGCTAGCCAGGCTACCCTTAAAGAATGGTTACAGAAAGTTTTTAAACAGAAAAGAAGTGATAACAGATGTGTTAGAACTTCAGAGAAATAAAGTAGAACATTGGGATAGATCAAAGTAGGAGTGAATATAACAGACTATCCTACTTCTCATGAGCTTCTGAAATCATATTTGATGTTTGAAGCAAAAATTATGATATCATCTGATGGAGTTCTCAATGTATGTAGAGGAAACACTTTAAAAATATATTTAAACATGGGGAGGGTAAATGGACTTAAATGGAAGTAAATTTTCTAGACTTCATTCCAAGTAGTGTAAGGTCAATACAAGTAGACTGTGATAAGCCATGCATGTATTAATATATGGTATTAGCTACAGCAACCTTTAAAATAACTACACAAAGTGATATATTAAAAATATAAATAAATCAAGATGGAATTTAAAAAGATGTTTACAAAATTTACAAGAAGGTGATAAAAGTAAAACAGAGAAATAAATGAAAAACACATAAAACAAATTAATAAAATAACAGGCTGGGACTCTAATATAATAATAATTAAATTAAATGTAATAGTCTAAATATATAATTATAAACAGAGACTGAAACTGTGAATTAAAAAATTTAATCATATAATAACCTGCTTAAAAGAAATTCACCATAAATACAAAACATAGATAGGCTGAAGATAAAGAATTAAAAAAAGTATGACATGTAAACATTGATTTTAGAAAAGCAGGACTGGCTATATTAATGTAAGAAAAAATAGGCTTTAGAGCAATTAAAATTGTTACAAAGAATGACATTAATAATAAAAGGGTCAATTTACTAGAAAGTCATAACAATTCTAAAGGTATACGCCAAGATTTGGAAACAGCCGAAATGTCCATGAGTAGATGAGTAGATAAAAAAACTGTGGTACATTTACACAATGGGATACTACTCAGCCATAAAAAAAAAAGAGAAAATATTACCTTTTGCAACAGCATGAATGGACCTGAAGAGTATTATGCTAAGTGAAATAAGTCAGTCAGAGAAAGCCAAATACCATATGATTGCACTTATATGTGGAATCTCATGAACAAAATAAATTAATGAACAAAGTAGAAACAGACACATAGATACAGAGAACAGCTTGACAGCTGTCAGAAGGAAGGGCTTTGGGGGTCTGGGTGGAAAAGGTAAAAGGATTAAGAAAAAAATTCAAAGACACAGACGACAGTAGGTGCTGAAGGGAGGGTGAAGGGCAGGTGGAAATGGGTAAAAGAGGGATAAATGGAAAAAAGTCAAGTCTCCCTTTGTTACAAGTCTCCCTTGACTTTAGGCAGTGAACACACAATACAGTGTACAGATGATGCATTATAGAATTGTACATTTGAAACCTATATAATTTTGTTAACCAATGTCACCTCAATAAATTCAATTAAAATTTTTTTAAAAAGAAAGAAATCAATAACAGAAAGATAATACAAATTATCCAAAGAGCTGAAAATAAAGCCACACATTTCTAAATAATCTATAGGTAAAAGGAGAAGTCTTAAAGGAAATTTGAAAATACATAGAATGGAATAAAAATGGAAATACAACATCATATGTGGGATGAAGCTAAAGTAGTGCTGAGAGGAAAATGTATAGCACTAAATGCTTACATTATAAAACAGAACAAGTCTCAACCCAATAATCTAAGCCCTTACTTCAAGAAACTAGAAATATAAAAACAAACTTAAGGCAAGCAGAAGAAAGAAAATAATAAAGATCATAGCAGAAATCAATGAAATTGAAAATACGAAAATAGAGAAAAATTAATGAACAAAGTCCAATTCTTCCTAAAAAAGTCAGCAAAGTGGAATACACATTTAGTAATACTATATAGATAAAAAGAGAGAAGACACAAATCACCAGTATAAAAAATGAAATGGGATACTACCACATATCCTGCACTTATTAAAATGATAACAAGGGCATACAATTACCTGACTATCCTTGGCAGCTTTATATCTTTATGGGGCTCCCATATGACTAATTTACCAGTCAGTCCCATGCTGCTCTTATGAGAAGCCTTTCAGGGACTTCAAATGTGTATGTCTCTCAATCGTGAATTTCTCTACATGCCTTTCAACACCTTCCATGCCTTAGAGAAGCCACAGTATTCAAGTCAATTCTTTCATCCTTGAGGAGTGAAGATGGTAGCCAAGTAGGTGGAAGCTGAATCCACTTGCTCTTACCCATAACTCAGAATCTCAGCTGATCTTCCAACACCCCCCCCCACAAAAAAAACCATGAACAGTCAATGGAATCTTAGCTGATATGAAGCTTTGAGCTAAGGAGTACAGAAGAAACTTCACAATGGGCACATACGAGATGTGGCAGGGGTTGTAACTCCTAGTCAATCAGCCAGAGAGGACACTCACAAACAAATGAGCCATCAATAATCAAAGCCCAAGGACAATAAGAGAGCCAACATAAATTGAATAAAGGGTATCCCTAGAGCATTCATGTTAGGTCATCAAAGAGACTGTACCACCGAGTACTGGAGAAATCCTCCCACAAAAGTCATCCTCACAAAGACAGGCAGTTAAAGCAAAGCAATCTGAGAATGGGAAACAAACAAAAGGAGCTCCCTAAAGAGGGGAGACAAAGAAATAAACTCCAAATGAAAGGAAAGAAGGAATCCCCAGAAAAACAGCCAAAGGAAATTGAGGCAAACAATCTATCAGACATAGAATTTAAAATAATGGTTATAAGGATGCTCAAGGAACTCAGTGAGAACTACAAGAAACTTTATGGGAACTACAAGGAACTTAGTGGGAACTATAGCAGCATGAAAAAGGACATAGAAACTATGAATAAGAACCAGGAAGTAATATGAAGAATACATTATCTGAAATGAAGAATACACTAGAAGGAATTAAAAGCAGGCTAGATGCAGCAGAGGACTGAATCAGCAAGCTGGAGGACAAGAAAAAAATCAGTTAGAAGAACAAAATGAAAAAAGACTCACAAAGAATGAAAACAGTTTATGGGAGCTCCAGGACAACATGAAATGTAACAACATTCACATCATACGAATATGAGGAGGAGGAGAAAAGGAGCAAGGGATAGAAAACCTGTTTGAAAAAATAATGATGAAAACATCTCTAACTTGATGAGGACAAAAGTCATGCAAGTGCAGGAAACATAGAGGGTCCCAATCAAGAGGAACCTAAAGAGGCCCACACCAAGACACACGATAATTAAAATGGCCAATTTTAAAGACAGAGAACCTTAAAGGCAGCAAGGGAGAAACAGCTAGCAATATACAAGAGAGCTGTAATAAGGCTATGAGCTAATTTCTCAACAGAAACACTATAAGCCAGAAAGGATTGGCACAAAATATTCCAGGTAATGAAAAGCAAGGACCTGTCTTTCTGGACAAGATGGAGGCATAGGTAGACACACTGTACCTCCTCACACAACCAAGATAGGGGCAACAACAATTTAGAAACAGAATAACAACCAGAACTGACAGAAAATTGATCTGAATGGAAGTCGGACAACCAAGAAGTTAAAATAGACATGTTCATCTAGACCAAAGGAGGGGGAGAGTCAGGCAGCCGGGTGCGGGTCGCGGTGTGGAGAGCAGAGAGCATTGACCCGGGCACGAAAGGCATTTGGGGTGTGCAAGACTGTAGCAGGTGGACCCTGAATGTGCAACCGGCAGCTGGCAGACCCTGGCCGAAGGGTGACAACTGGCAGACCCAGCAAGGCGGTGATTGTGAAGCAAGGCGCTGCGCACAACCCAAGATCCCAACACTGGGAAATAGAGCCTCGAACACTGATTGAAAACACCAGTGGGGGTTGAGGCATAGGGAGAGACTCCCAGCCTCACAGAAGAGGTCCTTGGAAAGTCCCATGGAGTGCACAAGCCCACCCACATGATAATTGGCACCAGAGGGGCCCAGTTTGCTTGAGGGAAGTGGCAGAAGGGACTGAGGTCTGACAGAGAGCAGAGCAAGTGCCATTGTTCCTCTCGGACCTTGCCCCCACACACAACGTCACAACCCAGCGATTGGGGTGCCCCACCCTGGTGAACACCTAAGGCTCCACCCCTCATATGTAACAAGCATGACCAGACCAAAGGTGGGGGGAAGATGGCTCAAACAGAATTGAGAGCCCTTCAACCAGTACTTTTAAGTGACCGAGAGATAGCCGACCTATCAGATGCACAGTTCAAAGCACTGGTGATCAGGATGCTCACAGAATTGGTTGAATTTGGTTGCAAATTAGATGAACAAATGCAGGCTACAATAAGAGAAATGAAGGAAAATGCACAGGGAACCAATAGTGATGGGAAGGAAACTGGGGCTCAAAACAATGGAGTGGACCAGAAGGAAGGAAAAAACAATCAAACAGAAAAGAATGGAGAAAATAAGAATTAAAAAAATGAGGAGAAGCTTAGGAACCTCCAGGACATCTTTAAATGATTCAACATTTGAATCATAGCGGTACCAGAAGGAGAAGAGGAAGAGCAACAAGTGGAAAAGTTATTTGAACAAATAATAAAGGAGAACTTCCCCAATCTGGCAAGGGAAATAGACTTCCAGGAAGTCCAGGAAGCCCAGAGAGTCCCAAAGAAGTTGGACCCAAGGAAGCACACACCAAGGCACATCATAATTACATTAGCCAAGGTAAAAATGAATGAGAAAATCCTAGAAGCAGCAAGAGATAAGGAAACAGTCAACTACAAAGGAGTTCCCATCAGCCTGTGAGCTGATTTCTCAAAACAGACCTTGCAGGCAAGAGGAGACTAGAAAGAAGTATTCCAAGTCATGAAAGGCAAGGATCTACATCCAAGATTGCTCTATCCAGCAAAGCTTTCATTTAGAATGGAAGGGCAGATAAAATGCTTCTCAGATAAGGTCAAGTTAAAGGATTCCATCATCACCAAGCCCTTATTTTATGAAATGTTAAAGGGACTTATCTTTTTTTAATATAATTTTATTTTAATCATTGTTCTAGTACAGTTTTCTCCCCTTTACTCCCAATCCAGCCCACCCACCCCTCCCTCTCAACTTCCCTTCCATTACCACCCTCCCCCTAGTTTTTATCCATGTGTCCTTCAACTTTGTTCTAAAGGGACTTATCTTAAAAAGAAGATAAAAAAACATGTATAGTAAAATGAAAGCAACTTCACAATTATTAACAACCACACCTAAAACAAAAACAATAACAAACTAAACAAACAACTAGAACGGGAACAAAACCACAGAAATGGAGATCACATGGAGGGTTAGCAACAGGGGAGTGGGAGGAGGAGAGAGGGAGAAAAGGTACAGAGATTAATTAGCATAGATGGTAGGTAGAAAACAGACAGGGGCAGGGTGAGAATAGTATGGGAAATGTAGAAGCTAAAGAACTTATGACACATGGACATAAACTTAAGGGGGGGATGTGGGTGGAAGAGGGTGTGCAGGGTAAAGGGGAATAAGGGGGGAAATGGGACAACTGTAATAGCATAAGCAATAAAATATTTTGAAAAAATATCCATTAAAAAAAAAGAAAAGCAAGGACCTGTAATCAAGACTACTCTATCCAGCAAGGCTCTCACTTAAAATGGAAGGTGAAATAAAGTGCTTCACAGATAAAGGAAGGCTAAAAAAGTACATCTCCACCAAGCCAGCACTTCAAAAGATGCTAAATGGACTGCTATAAAAGGAGGAGAGAGAACCTTAAAATGAGTGGATTAAATGCTCCAATCAAAGGACAGTGTAGCTGAATGTATATGAAAACATGACCCACAAATATGCTCCCTAGTAAAGACCCACCTCAAAACAAAAGATTTACGTAGGCTGGAAGTGAAGGGTTGGAAAAAATATTCAAAGCAAACACACATGAAAAGAAATCTAGGGTAGCAATATTTATATCAGACAAAGTAGACTTCAAAACAAAAGCCATAAAATGAAACAAAGAAGGTCAGTACATAATACTTAAATAAGTAATCCCACAAGAGGATACAACCCTTGTAAATAAGTATGCATCCAACATAGGAGCACCTAAATGTATAAGGAAATCTTGGTGGATCTCAAGAAAGATATCAACAGCAACACAGTCATCTCAGGGGATTTTCATCTCATTTACAATAATGGATACATCTTCCAAACCGGGAATCAACAATGATATTAAGGCACTGAATGACACTCTAGATCAAAAGGACTTAATTGAAACTTTCACCACAAAGAAGCAAAATGTGCATTTTTTTCAAATACACATGGAACATTTTCAAAGACAGATCACATGGTAGGACACAAAAAAACCCTCAATAGATTCAAGAAAATTGAAATTGTATCAAGTATCTGCTCAAATCACAATGGATTGAAACTAGAAACCGATCTGAAGGAAAAAAATTTAAAAATTCAAATACATGGAGACAGAATAACACGTTATTAAATAATGAAGGGGTTAACAATGAGATCAGGGAAGAAATCAAAACGTATTCAGAAACAAGTGAAAATGAACAAACAACAACCCAGAACCTATGGGACACAGAGAATGCAGGCTTGAGAGGGAAGTTCATAACAATACAGGCCTACCTAAAGAAGATAGAAAAATCTCAAATAAACAACCTAACCCTACATCTACAGGAACTGGAGAAACAACAACAAACAAAGCCCAGAGAAAGTAGAAGGAAGGAAATAATCAAAGTCAGAGCAGAATTAAATGACATAGAGACTAAAAGAATAATTCAAAGGATCAGTAAATCCAGTATGTGGTTATTTGAAAAGATCAACAAAATTTACAAACCTTTAACCAATTCACCAAAAAAAGAGAGGACCCAAATAAATAAAAAGAAGAAATGAAAGAGAAGTTACAACTGATATCACAGAAATACCAAGGGTTATAAGAAATTACTTTGAACAACTATATGCCAAGAAATTGGATAACCTGGACAAATTTGTCCAAAATTAGACAAATTTCTGGACACATACAGTCTTCCAAAAATTAATGAAGAAGTAGAAAGCCTGGACAAACTGATAATAGTGAGTGAAATCAAAGCAGTAATCAAAAGACTCCCAGCACACAAAAGCCCTCTACTAGACGGTTTCACAGGAGGATTTTACAAAACATTTAAGGAAGAGGTAACCTCTATCCTTCACAGACTATTCCAAAAAATTCAAGAAGAGGGAAGACTCCCAAACTTTTTTTTACAAGGCTAATATCATCCTAACCCCAAAACCAGGTAAAGACACAACAAAGAAAGTAAACTATGGACTATTATTTCTAATGAATATAAATGCTAACATTCTTAACAAAATATTGGCAATCCAAATCCAGCAATACATTAAGAAGATTGTATACCACAATCAAGTAGGATTTATCCCAGGGATACAAGGATGGTACCATGTTTTCAAATCAATAAATGTAATACCAAAATAAAGGACAAAAATCACACGATGTTATTAATAAATGCTGAAAAAGCATTTGAAAAAATCCAGCATCCATTTATGATAAAAGCACTCAGCAAATCAGGCATAGAAGGAGCATTCCTCAACATAATAAACACCATATATGAGAAACCTACAGCCAACCAAAACTAAAAGCTTTCCCTTTCAGATCAGGGGTGAGACAAGTGTGTCTGCTTTCATCACTCTTATTCAACATAGTAGTGGAAGTTCTAACCACAGCGATCAGACAACAGAAAGAAATAAAAGGCATCCAAACTGGAAATGAGGAAGTAAAACTGTCATAATTCACAGATGACATGATAGTGTACATAGAAAATCATATAGTCCCCACCGAAACTATTCGATTTAATAAGTGAATTTGGAAAAATAGCAGGATACAAAGTCAGTATTCAGAAATTGATGGCATTGTTGTACAAAATGAAATATCAGAAAGAGAAAGTAGGAAAAAATATCCCATTTGCTATAGCACAAAAAAACAAAGTACCGAGGAATAAACTTAACTAAGGAAGTAAAAGACCTGTACTCAGAAAATTATAGAACGCTCAAGAAAGAAATTAAGAAAGATACAAATAAATGAAAGCACATACCATGTTCATGAATTGGAAATGTTAATATCATCAAAATGTCCATGCTAACCGAAGCAATCTATAGGTTCAATGTAATTCTTATTAAAATACCAATGGCATGTTTCACCGATCTAAGACAAATATATCCAAAACTTATATGAAATCAAAAAAGACCTTGAGTAGGCTCAGAAATCTTGAAAAAGAATAACAAAGCAGGACGGATTACAATACCTGATATCAAACTATACTACAAGGCCACTGTAATCAAAACAGTATGGTACTGGCATAAGAACAGACTCATAGGTCAATGGAACAGAATAGAGAGCCTAGAAATAAATCCATGTCTCTGCGATGAATTAATATTTGACAAAGGGAGCATAAGCATACAATGGAGTAAAAATAGCCTCTTCAATAAATGGTGTTAGGAGAACTGGACTGCAATATGGAAAAAAAAAAGAAAATAAAGAAAAAAAAGAAAAAGAAACTGGACAGCCAACTTACACCATACACCAGAATAAACTCAAAATAGATAAAAGACTTAAATATAAGTAGTGATACCATGAAAGTCCTAGAGGAAAACAGGCAGTAAAATTTCAGACATTCCACATAGCAATACTTTTGCCAATATATCTCCTAGGGCAAAGAAAACAAGGGAAAAAATAAACAAGTGGGACTACATCAAATTAAAAAGCTTCTGCATGGCTAAAGAAACCATCATCAAAATGAAAAGGAACTAATTGTATGGGAAAACATATTTGCCAATGATACATCAGACAAAGATTTGATCTCCAAAATATATAAAGAACTCAGATGACTCAACACCAGGAAGACAAACAGTCCAATTAAAAAATGGGCAAAGGACCTGAATAGACAATTTTCCAAGGAGGACATACAGATGGTCCAGAGACATAGGAAAAGATGCTCAACATAACTATCCATAAGAGAGATGCAAATTAAAACACCTCACACCAATTGGAATGGCCATCATTAACAACTCAATAAACAACAAGTACTGGTGAGGATGCTGAGAAAAGAGAACTTTAGTGTGCTATTGGTGGGAATGCAGACTCATTCAGCCACTCTGGAAAACAGTATGAAATTTCCTCAAAAAACTGAAGATGGAATTGCCTTTTGACCCAACAATTCCATTGCTGGGAATATACCCTAAGAATCCCAAGTCACCAATTCAAAATAATGTATGCACCCTAATATTCACAGCAGCATTATTTAGAACAACCAAGTGCTAGAAATAGCTGAAGTGCCCATTAGCAGGTAAGTGGATCAAAAAAATGTGGTACACAATGGAATACTATGCAACATAAAGAAAGAAGGAACTCCTACCTTTTGTGACAGCATGGATGGAACTGGAGAATATTATGCCAAGTGAAATCAGCCTTTGTTGATGAAAGACAAATAGTGTATGATCTCACCTATAAGAGGAATCTAATGAAAAAGTAAACTAATTAACAAAATGGAACCAGAGACATGGACAATGGAAGAGACTGACAGAGACCAGAGGGGAAGCAGGAGGGGTATAACTGTGGAAAGAAGGGAGAGGAACTAATCAAAGTACATATATAAATGACCCATGGACATGGACAACAGTGTAAGAGTTGACTGTGGGAGTGGGGGTTGGATGGGTGGAGGAGTGCAAAGGGGAAAAAATGGGACAACTGTAATAGAATAAAGATGAAATAAATAAAAATATATAAATTTAGAAAATGCTAAGAAGGGAATATTGTTAATGAGTTTACACTGCTAACATACACAGCTTAGAGGGAATGGACTAATTCTTCTAGAACTATAAACTATCAAAACTCAGTCAAGTAGAAATAGATAACTTGAATGGTTTAAACATTTCCAAAAAATTGAATTTATAACTTGAAATCTCCTGAAAAAGAAATCTTCAGGCACAAATGGCTTCACTTGACATTTTTACCAGACATTTAGAAGAGAATTAACATTGGCTTTGCACAGTCTCTCTCAGTTAACAAAAGGTAAGGGAACACTTCTAACTCATTTTATCAGGCTAGTATTACCCAGAAAAATACAATAAAAAAAACCTTGTACAGACCAATATCTATCATTAACTTAGACCAGAAATTTGTAACAAAATATTTTCAAACAAATAAAAAGAAATATACACCATGACCAAGTAAGATTTATTCCAAGTGTGCAACACTGATCAATATTTGGAAATATATGAATGTAAGCCATCATATAAATATGCTAAAATAAAATTATATTGTATCAATTGACACAACACATTGAATAAAATCTAACACCAATACATAATGAACTATCTCAGTAAAATAGGAGGAGTGGAAAACATCCTTAACTTGATGAAGAACACCTACAAAAAATTTGCAGCTAGAATCACACTCAACAGTGATGTCTTGAATTTATTTTTGTAATATCAGGAATAAGGCAAGGATGTATGTTTTCACCACTATTATTTAACATAGTACTGGAAGTTCTATCCATTGCAATACAGCAAGGAAAAAAAAGACATACGGATTGGACCAAAAGAAATAAACCTGGAATTCCAGCCAAGATGGACGCGAAGGTAGAGATCCTTCATGTCCTTGCACAACCAAAAGGAGAACAACAACCAATTTAAAATCTATAAACAACCAAAAGCACCAGAAAATCAAACTGCATGGAACTCCAACAACCAAAGAATTAAAGAAAAAATCAACCAGAACCACCAGACTGGTAAGGCGGCAGACTGGGTCAGCCGACTCAGAAAAACCATAGAGATGCAGAGACACTGGGGCCAGGGCTGGCTGATCAGCTCTGCGGGCTGTGCAGGAGGGGCTGACTTAAGGGGACTCAGAGGTGGCTGTGGGTTACGGCTGGGGTTGCCGTGGTAGGAGAAGCTCCCAGTCTCACAGGAGAGTCCAAGAGTCTGTTGAAATGTGCACTGGAGACAAGCAGGTGAGCCACACCTTTCCCTCCCTGGCCCCTCCCCCACAGGCAGCACTGCTGAGCAGCAAAGAGGGTTGCCCTGCCAGGGTGAATACCTAAGGCCCTGCCCCCTTACAACCTATGAACTGTGCCAAGACAAAGAAATATGGCCCAAACAAAACAACAGAATAGAGCCTCAGAAAGAGAGCCAAGCGAGGAGGAGATTGCCAACCTATCTGATGGAGAATTTAAAGCCCTGGTAATCAAAATACTCACAGATCTGATTGGGCTTGGTTGAAAAATTAAAAAAACAAATGAAGGATACCCAAAGTGAAATAAAGCAGAATGTTCAGAAAACCAACAATGATGGGAAGGAAACCAGGACTCAAAGCAATGATTTGGAACAAAAAGAAAAAATAAACATCCATCCAGGTCGAAATGAAGAAACAAGAATTCAAAAAAGTGAACAGACTCTTATAAACCTCTGGGACAACCAGCAACATTCCAATGTCTGAATTATGGGGTGCCAGAAGAAGCAAGAAATTGAAAACTTATTTGAACAAATAATGAAGAAAAACTTCCCCAATATCCCCTCATGAAGGAAATAGACTTCCAGGAAGTCCAGGAAGCCCAGAGAGTCCCAAGAAAGCTGGACCCAAAGAGGAACACACCAAGGCACATCATCATTAAGTTACCCAAGATTAAAGACAAGGAGAGAATCTTAAAAGCAGCAAGAGAAAAGGAGTTACCTACAGAGGAGTTCCCATTAGACTATCAGCTGATTTTTCAAAAGAAACCTTACAGGCAAGAAGGGGCTGGAAAGAAGTATTTGAAGTCATGAAAGGCAAGGACCTACATCCAAGATTACTCTATCCAGCAAAGCTTTCATTTAGAATGGAAGGGCAGATAAAGTGCTTCTCAGATAAGGTCAAGTTAAAGGAGTTCATTATCACCAAGCCATCATTATATGAAATGGTAAGGAGACTTATCTAAGAAAAAGAAGATAAAAGATATGAACAGTAAAATGACAAAAACTTCGCAACCATCAACAAATGAACCTAAAAGAAAAGAAAAACAACAGAAACAAAAACTAAGCAAATAACCAGAACAGGAACAGAATCAGAGAAATGGACATCACACGGAGGGATTTCAGTGGGTTGGGGGAAGGGAGGAATAGTGGGGAAAATGTACAGGGAAGAAGAGTCATGGTTAATAAGCAAAAGGTAGACAGGGAGAGATTAAAAATGGTATGGGAAACAGAGAACTCAAAGAACTTATATGTACAGCCCATGGATGTGGACTAAGGAGGGGGAAATGCTGGAGGGTTGAGGGGGAAGGGTGGAGGGGGAACAGAGGGGAAAAAATTGGAAAAACTATAATAGTATAAACAATGAAAAATATTAAAAAAAGAAATAAAACTATTTTTTATTTGCAGATGACACCATTGTGTACATTGTAAAAATGCTAATCAGTCCATAAAAAGCCTCCTAGAACTAATAAGTGCATTCAGCAAGGTAAGAAGATAGATATAAAAATCAAACACACTTCTACCCACTTGCAATTAACATGTGCAAGCTGAAATTAAAAATACAATACCACTTACAATCACTTCCAAAATAATGAAATACTTAGGTATACTTAACAGATATACACAGGATTTGTATTGTGAAAACTACAAAATGCTACTGAAAGTAATCAAAGAACATAATTAAATGGAAAGACATTGTTTTCATGGATCAGAAGATTCATTACAGTAAAATTGTCAACTCACCACAAACTGATCTATAGATTTGATGCAGTTTCTATCAAAATCTCACTAAGGTTTTTGGTAGACATGGACAAATTATTCTAAGATTTATATGAAAAGTCACAGGCTTCGAATTGCTAAAACAACCTTAACAAAGAAGAATAAAATGAGGGAAATTACTTTAACTGATATTAAGGCCTAAAATATAGCTACAGTAATCAAGACAGTGTGCTATTATTGAAGGACTAGACTTGTAGATTAATGGAATAGAATAGAGTGCCCAGGAATAATCATAGATCCACACAAATATGCCCAACATATTTTTAATAGTGATGCATAAGCAAATCAATGAAGTAAGGACAGATGTTTCAGGAAATGATTCTGGATCATCTATAAGCAAAAATAAGAATTTTGTCCTAAACTTCACACTTTATACAAAACTGAACTCAAAATGAATTATGGACTTAAGTGTAAATTAGAAACTATAAACTTACAAAATAACATATAGGAGAAAGTCTCCAGTATCTAGGGCTCATCAAAGAGTTCCTTGTCTTGACACCTGAGGTGTGATTCATAAAGGAAAAATCAATAAATTAAACCTCATCAAAATTAAAAATGTTTGCTGTGTGAAATACCCAATTTAGTGGATGAAAAGACAAGTTAAAGACTGGGAGAAAATATTTGTAGATCACATATATGACAAAGGTTTCATATCTAAAATATATGAACTCTTAAAATTAACAATGAGAGAACCCAATCCAATTAGAAAATGGGTAAAATACCTAAACAGACCTTTCACTCAGAAGGATAAACTGACTGAAGTAAGTACATGGTAAGATGTTCATCATCATTAGTCATTAGGGAATTGCAGATTAAACAAAAATGATATATCACTACATTCCTATCACAAGGCTAAAATGAAAAATGATGACACCCAATACCTGTGAGGGTGTGGAGAAACTGGATCACTCACACATTGATGGTGAGAATGTAAAATGGTACAGCCTCTCTGGAAAGCATCTGGATGACTTCTTGTAAAACAAAACATCCAAAGGCCATACACCCAACAATTAGACTCGGGCATTCACCCCAGAAAAATCAAAACATATATTCCCACACAAACTTGTACACTACTGTTTATAGCAAATTTACTTATAATTGTTCACAACTGGAAATAACCCAGATATTTTAAATCAATAAATGGTTAAATAAGCTTTGGAATACCCATACAATGGAATACTGCTTGCAAGTATAAAGAAACCAATTGTTGACATATGCAACAATTTGGAATAATCTCCAAGGAAATATGCTGGGTAAAAACAAGATGATTGGAAAAGGTTATAGACTGCATGATTCCATTTATATAACATTTCTGAAATGACAAAATTATAAAAATGGAGAACAGACTAGTGGTTAGAGGTTAAGGAGGGCCTGGAGGTAAGAGGGAAGTGGGTCTGTCCTTGAAAGGGCAACATGAAGGAACTTCCCGGGGATGGAAGTGTTCTGTATCTTGATTATATCAATGTCAATATCCTGAGTGTGGTATCGTCCTATAACTTTACAGGCTGTCACCACTGGGGAAAACTGAGAAAGGGCAGAGGCGATCTTTTTGTATTATTTCTTAAAGTTGTATAGGAATCTGCATCTCAAAATAAAAAGTTTAATTTAATAAATAAATGATAACACAGAAACAAAGACTGTGTTAAAAAGTTTTAATTCTTTTCCTGGGGGACTTTTGACACTTTGGGGAGTGGAGTAATATCTCTTTGATATTTTCCCCAATTTATTTTCTGACAACTGGTCTCATTATATTCCCTCACTTTAACTACAGGGTGGGGCAAAAGTAGGTTTACAATTGTGAGTATGCAAAATACAGAGTTTATTCTTCTATATTATTTATTAACTCTTATACAACTTTCTATACAAAAGCTGTAAGCATATTTTTACCCCACCCTTATATTATATGTGGCAAATTATTTATTTTAAAAGGCTTTCCAATTTATTTGCAGGGTTGACTTATTAATCTCTGTGTTTTTTAACTTTTCTTTGTATCCATGATTATGTCCCCATTTTCATGTCTACTTTTGAATACTTGTGATTTTACTCTTTTTTTTTCCCTTTATTTGTTTGGCTAGCTTTTCTTTCTCAAGAAAGCTAGATTCTCCCCTCCCCCCAAGAACCTGCTTTGAATGTACTAATTCCTCCGTCTCTTATTTTATAATTGATTACTTTGTACTTTTATCCTTAATAATTCCATCCTTCTGCTTTCCTAATGCCTAATATTTGTTCTTTGTGTGACTTTTGAATTGAGTTATTTTCGTTTGTTCTTATTTAGTAAAATTGATTAAGGCTGCAAAGTTTCTTCTGGGCATTATTTTAACTATACCCATGGGTTTAGCTGTACCCATGTGTTAATTATTGCTATTTCCTTGATTTTTAAATTTTAACTATTTTTTCTTCTTCTTTTTTAATTGATTATGCTGTTACAGTTGTCCCATCTTCCCTCTTCACTCCCCTCCACCCTGCCCACCCCCTCCCACCCAAATTCCCCCCCTTTAGTTCATGTCCCTGTGTCATAAGTTCTCTAGCTTCTACATTTCCCATACTATTCTTGCCCTCCCCCTGTCTATTTTCTACCTTTTGTCTATGCTACTTATTCTCTGTATCTTTTCCCCCTCTCTCCTCCTCCCACTTCCCTGTTGCTAACCCTCCATGTGATCTCCATTTCTGTGGTTCTGTTCCTGTTCTAGTTGTTTGCTTAGTTTGCTTTTGTTTTAGGTATGGTAGTTACTAACTGTGAATTTGAAGTCTTTTTTTACTGTTCATATTTTTAATCTTCATTTTCTTAGGTAAGTCCCTTTAACATTTCATATAATAAGGGCTTGGTGATGATGAACTCCTTTAACTTGGCCTTATCTGAGAAACACTTTATCTGCCCTTCCATTCTAAATGAAAGCTTTGCTGGATAGAGCAATCTGGGATGTAGGTCCTTGCCTTTCATGACTTGGAATACTTTCTTTCCAGCCCCTTCTTGCCTGCAAGGTTTCTTTTGAAAAATCAGCTGATAGTCTAATGGGAACTCCTTTGTAGGTAACTGTCCCCTTATCTCTTGCTGCTTTTAGGATTCTCTCCTTCATTTTTACCTTGGCTAATGTAATTATGATGTGCCTTGGTGTGTGCTTCCTTGGGTCCAACTTCTTTGGGACTCTCTGAGCTTCCTGGACTTCCTGGAAGTCTATTTCCCTTGCCAGATTGGGGAAGTTCTCCTTTATTACTCGTTCAAATAACTTTTCCACTTGTCTTTTTTCCTCTTCCTCTCCTGGAACCCCTATAATTTGGATGTTGGAACATTTAAAGATGTCCTGGAGGTCCCTAAGCTTCTCCTCATTTTTTTGAATTCTTGTTTCTTCATTCTTTCCTGTTTGGTTGTTCCTTTCTTCCTTCTGGTCCACTCCATTGATTTGAGTCCCAGTTTCCTTCCCATCACTCTTGGTTCCCTGTGCGTTTTCCTTCATTTCTCTTACTGTAGCCTGCATTTGTTCATCTAATTTATGACCAAAGTCAACCAATTCTGTGAGCATTCTGATCACCAGTGCTTTGAACTGTGCATCTGATAGGTTGGCTATCTCTTGGTCACTTAAAAAAATTGGTTCTGGGGCTTTCAAATCTGTTTGAGCCATCTTTTTAATTTTCCTTTGGTTTGGATGCGGCTGTTTTGTAAGGGCGGTGGAGCCTTAGGTGTTCACGGGGCGGGGCACCCCATTTGCTGGGTTGTGATGTTGTATGTGGGGGCGGGGTCTGAGAGGGAACAATGGTGCTTGATCTGCTCTCTCTAGGACTCCAGTCCACCCTGCCGCCTCCCACAAGCAAACTGGGCCCTTCTGGTGCTGGCTTCCGGGTGGGTAGGCTTGTGTACTTTCTCGGACCCTGTGGGTTTCCCTGAGGAGCCTCCTGTGAGGCTGAGAGAATCTCCCAGCCTCAACTCCCACAGGTGTTTTCAGTCGGTGCTCTTAGGCTTTGTTTCCCGGCAGTGCTGGGTCCCTGGGTTGCGCGGTCTGTGTTGCTGCCTGTTTTCGCTTAGTTTGTCTGTGGGCGAATGTGTGGCTGCGGTGCACTGGGTCTGCTCGTTGCCTCCCAGGCCCCAGGATCTGCCACCGGTCCGTCAGCCGCCCCTGCGCTTCGCCAACTGCCATCTGCGCCCTGCGCGCCCGCGTCTGCCAGCCAGTGCTCTTTCCTGCTGGGACCCCTCAATCCCTCTCCGTAGGCCTCTGACTCCGCCCCTCCTTACTGGTCTGGATGTACGGTAGCCAGACTTCCATTTGGTTCATTTCTCTCTGTTCTGGTTGTTTCTTGTTTCTCAATTTTTGTTGTCCTTAGTTTTGGTTGCGTGAGGAGGCACAGTGTGACTACCTATGCCTCCATCTTGGCTGGAAGCTCCAGCAGATCCTAGCTCTCACATTTAAGTGTGTAATCTATTTTGAGTTAGTATTTGTATAGGGTGAGGAAGGGCCTAACTTTATTCTTTTGCATGTGAGCATTCAGTTGTCTAGTGCCATTTGTTGAAAAGACTTTTTTTTTTTGCCTACTTCTATTACATTGGTAAATGAGAATCAGTTGAAAAGCTGATTTTAAAATTTATATGGAAATGCAAAGGCATGAGAAAAGTCAAAGCAATCTTGATTAGTGAAATATAATACAGAGTCCAGAAATAAAAGATTGATCAAAATTGCTTTGACTGCCCTGGCTGCCGAGGTTCAGTTGTTAGGATGTCATCCTGCAAACCAAAACATTGTGGGTTTCCTTCCCAGCCAGGACACATGCCTAGGTTATGGGTTTGTCCTGGTCAGGACCTGTACAAAAGACAGCCGATGGATGTTTCTCTCTTACATTAATGTTCCTCTCCCTCTCGTTCCCCCTTCCTTTCCATCTCTCTAATATCAATAAGCATGTCCTTTGGTGAGGACAAAAAAATTGTTTTGATTATTCTAAGTTCCTTGTCAAAAAAGAAGCTAGAATTTTCATTGTGTTGATTCTGTAAATCAACTTAGCAAATATTGTCATCTCATTTGTATGAAGTCTTCCAATCCATGAACATAGAATATCTTTCCATTTATTTAGATTTTTAATTTTTTTCAACAATATTTTGAAGGCTCAGAGTTTAAGTGCTGCATGTATTTTGTTGTTTGTTGCTACTTTGTAGAAATATTATAAATTTTTATATTGAGCTTGTATCCTGCAGCATCCTGAACTCATTTATTAATTCTAATAGGTTTTTAGTGAATTCCCTAGGATTTTCTATATGAAAGATCATGTCATCTGCAAATAGAGATCATTTTACTTCTTCCTTTTTAATATGAATGCCATTTATTTATTTTTCTTGCTTAATTGCTCTGTCTGAAATATATACTACAATACTGAATTGAAGTGTTGTAAGTATCCTTCTCTTGTTTCTGATATTAGGGGAAAGCATCTAGTCTTTCACCATTAAATGTGATTTTAGATGTCCACCCCTATTTTTAATATATCAGAATCTATAGTTATTCTTCTAAGACTTGTGTTGTTTAGCATTTACTTTTAATAATTTTATTAAAAGGGTATTGGGCAGTGTATAATCTCTGCTACTGACTTTTCTCATTCATTTTGATATTTTGTAGAAATGGCCACATTGTTGAAGTGGCTGCGGTTTATTCATTTTGACTGTTGTATATTTCATTGTGTAAATATATCACACTTTATTTACCCATTAATTTTTTCCATGGTTTTGCTATTCTGAAGAGTGTTGCCATGAATATATTACCAATGTCCCCTAAAGGACATTTGCAAGAATTTCTGCTGGAAATACACTTAGGCATATACTTGCTATGGGAATATTCAATTTTATAAGATAATGCCAAGTTGTTTTCTAATGTGATTCTACAAATTTATATTTCTATTAGTAATATATAAAAGGTTTTCTGATCCATTTTTCTCTATCCCTTTGCATTGATGGACTCTTATTTTTGCTCCTAAGATGAAAATAAAATGATATTACATCTGGAGCTTGATTTGCATTTCCCTGATGACTTAATGGGCTGAACATCTTTTCAAACACGGGCTTCATTCAACATTGGGTGGGTGTTTCCTGGAGGTGCTGATTTTCCTGCACTTTCAGGCTTCACACGTGTGGACTCAGAGAGCTCGCGCTGGCACTGGAGGAGCCCAGAGGCAGACAGAAAAGATATGCATGCTCGCTTCATCCAGATTCTGCCAACCTGAAGTCAGTCCAAGCTCCACAGAACTGTCTACTTTGGCATGTCTGAAATCAGGGGTGAGGCTTAGAAGACTTGAATTGGGGAATCTGAGGCATCTTCTACGAGCTTATATTTGTTGTTTCACTCTTTGATCCAAAAACAAGAGTTTATAAAAATAATACATTAGTTTATCCCATTATATTTAATGATATGATAAGGTACAATTGTACATTCTCAGTTCTGTTACATTATTTTATATTATGCATTCTGATTTTAATGTTTCCTTTAAAATTCTTTTATTTCATGGTCTGTATTTCTGTGGTTTGCTTTGTGTATAGGTTTTCCCTTTAATAATTGTAAGATGTATAAAGTATTTTTAGTGTTTTTAAACACCTTTAGTGTTTTCCTTAAAATGATACACAATATTATTTTAGGTTTCATTTTTTGAATTATAACTTAAGACATTTTCCCACCAAAGAAAACAGGGAAGTTCATTTCCTTCCTGTACCTTACTTTCTCCCATGTCTTGTTTGTATTATCAGTTCCTTTACACCTTAAAATTTTTTCTTATACACTGATTTCTTTATTTGTCAGCTTCTGATGTGCTGATCCCCTTCTCCAAATGTCAGTATATGTTTATATTGATCCTGCTTGGAACCTAGGCTACATTTTTCATGTAAGAACTCACATATATTTTCAATTCTGGAGGACTATGAACTAATGTTCTTCAAATATTGTCTCTCTCTGTCCCCTCTACTTCTTCCAGAACTTCTGTTACACATGGTGGGGGTCCTTGTCTTGAGCTCTTCTTCCCTCACCTACTTTGTTGGTTTTCACTCGGAGCTCTTCAGAGGTGCTGATTTCTTGTTCGCCTTTGCCCCAGTCCTTGGGATTTCCCTTATCCTGGGCAGACTTTGTCATTATTTTCCTTGGGGTCTTGTACCTGGTGAGGGTACAGCTTTGGGACCATCTGTGCAGATTTAGAGCCCCAACTACCCTCAGGTGTCTCCTGTCTCACTCATAGCCTGGGAAGGTTGGCCCACTTTTGTGAGGGCTGAGTGGTAGTTTTCTGGTTTTCATTTTACTGAAGGGACAGTTTCCCAGGCTCCTGGCTCTGCAAAAAGATCATTACTACCCCCTTTTGTGCACAGGGCCTGCTGTCTCACCTCCTCATCCTTCATGGATCCTAAAACATAGCATTTTATTCAGCTACTCCACCTCTGTGGGCCATTTGATGTTAGCTCCTGTTCACTGATCTGGCTTTGATTGTTTTTTTTTGTCTCAGCCTGGGAGGCTTTTCTTTTCTTGCTTTCAAGTTCACTGATGTGGTTGTGAATTAGTTTTTGTTGTATTTTAGCCAGAATTTCTTCATGTTTGTAGTGGGAGAGATGGTGTTGTTAAAGATGGGAAGGGTGCTTTCTTCAGCATCTTCACCCTCCACAAAAAGCGGAGGCGATGGTGATTCTGGTTGGAGAAACCAGCCCTCAGGCCTGGGCAGCCAGCAAGAATGCTAAATACAGAAGTCCTGATGGCACCTGAGAAGGAAAGCTGGCAGTTGACTTCTGAGGGACACAGGTGAGAAGCATGGTGGCCATGAGAACTTCTGCATGGTTAGTCAAGCTGGGGATGGCTAATATACAAACCCAGGTGAGCAGTCAGACTGCACTGTGGTTACCAGGAATCTTTGGAAACAGCCCTGATATGCTCAGCTGCCATTGTTGGTGCCATTTTGTGGAAATAAAGAAAAGGATTTAGCTTCCACATTACAGCCTGCTCCAGATGCAAAAGCAAAAGTAAAAACATCAATAATTTTTCAGAAATAGAAAACTGGAGCAATGCTGTCTCTCAAGAATTTTCCTAAATTTGAGTAGGCATTGAATTGCCACAGGATATGAGGTAAAGTTTGAGGAAATTTTACTTATTAATCAAGTAGTAGGGTGACTTCTAGGTTACATATGATATCACATCTCCTGCCTTGTTTAATCTACATGACAACACTGTAAACAAATAAAACTATCTCCATACAAGTATTCTAGAGCAGTGGTTCTCATTCACGGACAATGCCCACCCCCCACAAATCAGGGGGCAGTTGGTAATGTACAAAGGCAACACAGCTTGGGAAGGGGAGGATATTACTGGTGTTTAGTGGGTAGAGGCCAAGGATGCTGCTAAATATCCTACAGTGCAGAAAATAGGCCTTACAAACAAGAATTAATTATCCATCCCAAAATGTCAATAGTGCTGGGGTTAAGAAACCCTGATCTAGAGTTGGTAACTAATGCTTAGAGACTTTAAATAACTGGCATTACATCACAGAACTGGAAATTTAGGAATAACAATGATACCTCTCATTACTTAACAGTTGTCTTAGTCTGCTTGAGCTACCATTAACAAAATACCACAGAAATTTATTTTCTCATAGTTTGGGAGGCTAGAAGTCCAAGATCATGGTGCCAGCATGGTCAGTTTCTAGTGAGGTCTCACTTCCTGGCTTGCAAACAGCCACCTTCTTGCTAATCCTAGCTTGGCCTTTCTTCTGTGTGTATGCTTCCAGTGGGCAGTGCTGGTGTTGGGGGGCTCTGGTGTCTCCTCGTATAAGGACACTCATCCCATTGGATAAGGGCCCCATCCTTATGGCCTAATATTCTCTTCATTATCTTCTAAAGATCTTATGTCCAAATAAAGTCACTTTGGGGGTTAGTGCTACAACATGTGAATTTAGTTGGGGACACAGTTCAGTCCATAGCAACTTCTCTCTCAGTGTCAGACATTATTTTAGGTACTTTCTGAATGCTGTTATTATTATCCCATTACAGAGATGTGGACACTGTGATGCAGGGGAGGGTCAGTGACTCACTCAGGGTCACAAGGGTATGAGGGTGCTTCCAGTATGCATGCACAAGTGGAAGGCTCCAGGACTTATGCTTGCAATCTCTGGGCTGCCCTTCTTGGAGAGGCTTATGTGTGAATCTAGGTTTCCCACTTTGTCCTAAGTTCTGCCCTGTACCTCTTTTTATAAGTTTATAGCCCAAGACACAGACTCAGAATAAATAAAATAAAACTCTCACCATGGCTTGAACATAGGTCAAAGATTTGTTTAATGTAGCTAAAGGAATGAGTCTTTTTCTTTGGACAGATCACAGGTAGGCTCATGTGCCTCCATTCCAGCTAACCCCCCAAAGTTGGGGGCTCTGAGGCAGTGCAGTCCTGGAGCTAGCACTTGGGACAGTGGCCTCCTGATCTCCAGGTCATGCAGAGACAATGTGACTCTTTGAGCCAGCAATTGGGGCTTCCAGTTTTCTACTGTGATGAACAGAGTAGCTTCTCCAGCAAGTTGGTTGGGCAGTGGCATTCTGGGACTCATTCCTGGAAACTGCCTGCAGCCTCCTCCTCCAGTCTCTCCATGGACATTGGAAGCACCTAATATATTTATCAAACCTCTTTCTGCTTGATCTAGCTAGTACAGTCTATGCTAATATATGTGGACAGATACATGTGTGAGGGGGAGGGGGAGGCAATTGAAGGCAGGTTACTGGGCAGGGATCTGAGGTCCTGGGGAGAGTGGACATGGCAGCAGTATTTCTCATGAGGATCACAGTGGGATACAGAAAAGGATACTGTTACAGGAGTTGGAACATCTAAATTCCTAATCACGTCTCTTCTCTTTGCTTGATGGATAAACTCTGGCAAATCTATTCCTCTTTCTTGGACTCAGAAGTCTTCCCTGGTCCCACTCTCAACTCTGGCATTATGTGGCATAGGGCCAGAATAACCAAAGGAACTGGTAGGTGTTGCAAATGCAGGCTAGAATTTTCAGCAGAGTCCTCTTTAAATGTCACTGTGCAAGGCTTTCCTACTTAAAGAGAGATTGACAGCCACAAGCTACCTAAGGAGATTGCTGCTCTGCTCCTCCTCTCAGCAGACAGAGCATCTCACAGGCTAGAAATCAAGAGGTGCCTCAGGGAAAGGAGGCAGAAGTAAATGGCACCATTTACCAACTAATCACAGGTCTGGGCTCTGACAAGGAGCAATTCTTTATGACAAGCCTTCTGAAGAAAGGGGCAATGGGCTCAGGGTCCCAATGGAGCTCCCCACTGGGCTTCCCATGAGAAGGGGCTTCAATTTCTATACTACCCTGTGCAAGCTGCCTCCTCTTAGCTCTGGAACATGGTGGCTCTGAGAAAACAACTAAAGCAGAGGGCACTGGCTGGAAGTGGTGGAAAGATCTTAGGAACTGGGGACAAGTAACCTGGGTCTAATCCCTGCTTTGCTGCTAGCTTGCTGTGTGACTGTGGGCAGCCTGTTTTCATTCTGTAAAGGGCAGGGACTCTCTGCTCTGTTTGATCCTTTATTCCCAGTAACTGGAATAGTGCCTGATATATAGCAGGGTTTCAATCAATGTTATTAGTTGAAAGAGTGAAATGAAATCTATAGCTATGGCAAGACCTGAGAATGGTGTTAAGTGCAAAGGAAGGCCAAGTTCTAGCAGTGCTTTACTTAAAGCACCCTAACTGCCCTGTGGAGGATGAAATGGAGGGAAGACAAGAGTTAGGAAAACTGATAAGGAGGCTGCTGCAATGAAATAATGAATGTAAAATAAAAGACAAATGAGCTGAGTGCTATGAGTTTTATACCTTGCAAGAACTTTTGTGCACTCTATATACATACATTATCCGATGCCATCTTTACAAAGGCCTGGTAATGGGGACAGGGCAGAGATTGGTACTTAGCTTCTACAGACATGGAAATTAAAATTCAGACAGGTGAAGTGCATTGTACAAGCTGAGGAACTGGAGAGTAGCAGACTCAGGACTCTAATGAGGACATGAGAATATACTTATCCCTAGTCATCAGAGAAATGCAAATTAAAACCACACTCAATAACATAGCTAAAATAAAAAGACTGATCATAACAAACATTGGAAAGAATGTGGAGGAAAGGGAGAATGCATACCTGCTGGTGGGGTATAAAATGGTGCAACCACTCTGGAAAACAGTTTAGCAATTTCTTATAATGTTAAACATTCATTTATCATGTGATCTGGAAACTCTGCTCCTAAGTATTTCCCCAAGAAAAATAAAAATGTTGTATTCCACAAAGTTATTCATGAATGTTAATAGCTACTTTATTCAAAAAGCCAAAAACCTATATATACAGCCATCTACCAATGGGTGAATGGATAAACAATTCATATAACCCTATAATGGAATACTACTCAGCAATAAAAAGGAGAGAATTACTGGTACAGGCAACAAGATGAATCTCAAAACCAGAATCTGAGCATAAGAAGCCAAGCACACTGGGATTATATTCTATGATTCCATTTATATGAGACTCTAGAAAGTCTAATCTATAGTGATAGAAAGCAGAGCATTGTTGCCTGGAGTTGGAGGTGAAAAGAGAGATTGCATGCAAACTAGAAGGAGGAAGCTTTGGTGGGGGTGGGGGAGGTTGGTGATCAAAATGCTCTGAATATAATTATGGTGGTGGTGGCATTTATTTAAGCTTGTCAAAATATCCCTTTGAGTGGGTATGGTTTATTATGCTAAAATCATACCTTGATCAAATTGATGTCAGATAGCAACTGATTCTTACCCAGGCTTATCCTGGCTCCTATAGCCTTGGAAAGAGGGAGTTGTGTAGGGCCCTTGGCCACCCACCTGACCTGGGGCTAGAGACCCCCAACCCAAAGCACCTGCAGGGCTCTCTCCATGCATTAGGATCACAGAGCCAGGCACTGAGGTTGTACCTGTGACTGCCTTTCCAGCCTGTTCCCATCTGTACTTCCATGTCAAGTGTCCATCTTGGTGAGAGGCGTTGCAGAAAGGTACAGCTTTTACTGTCACCCACTCAGAGACAGCACTCTGGCTGCAGGCTGAGAGGCAGCCTCCTATCCTCTGAATAACTTGGAGTCTTGAGTGTGACTGGCCTTTGCTCAGGAAGGCCCAGTAACACAAAGGCAGGCAAAGCCATCTCCATCAACCTTGGCTCCTGGAGATTAGAGGCTAAAGTCAAAGGTCAGCCTTGGGATCTGTTCCCCTGAAAAACACAGAAAGCATACCCTCAAGGCTGGCTTTGTACCCTGGGGGCAGTGGCCTTTGGGGATTCTGGGGATCCTTCCCTTTCTCCTGACTCAGCAAATGCTCCTGCAAGGAGGGCTGTAGTTATGAACATTGACAGTGAGCAGTATTTGGTCTGGAGGGAATGCTCCCCACTCAATGGGAAGGAAAATCCCAGGGAGAGAGAGGAAAAGGGCAGGATACCCATTAGGAGGGAGGAAGACCACTGGGAGGGAGAAACCAGCTGGCAGGATAGCCCAAGGTGAAGACAGGCCCTATTGATAGTCAGCCTGTATCTTCTTTTAGTAGTCTGCTTTACCTTCTTTGACCTTGGAGGACAAAGGTGTTCCCTGCTCTGGCATCCCATGTTAGTCCAAACCTGGCTCCAGCTGCCCTCCAGCCACTCTGTTTACTACGTCTTTGTTCTTTCCCGCCTCTATGCCTTTGCTCATGCTGTCCCTTTCATCTGGAAGGCCCTTCCCTCATTCTAATTTGAATTCCAGTCTCAACTCCAGAGACTTCTGAAAGCCTTCCTCAATTGTCCAGCAGAAGTTATTGTTTCCTCCTCTGTGCTCAGAGAACACTTGTCTAGTTCAGCCCTTTATTTCTGGGTTTGTTTTCATGACCAACTAGTCCCCTTCCAAGCTGGGATCTTCACAAGGGCACAGCCTGCTTCCTTTTAAACTCCCATCCTGAGCCCTCGTGCCTATTCAGCTCAGGCATCCAGGAAGCACTTATTGAGGAAATGAGTGCCCTTGGTCTGTCCTTGGACACTGCATCTCTGTGGATACTGCATGCTGGGAGGGCAAGTTCTGTCTGCATATGGGCAGCTGAATACTGGCATTTGGGGCAGGACCCTGGGGTTTGATCTCATAAGCCAGGCTGGGCAGCCAAAAAGGGGCAGGCTTGGAAGCCAGAATCAACCTGCTAAGCCTGTGATATTTACCAGGCTGACAGTTTCCCAGCCAAAGCAGCCGGGAGACAGAGAATAACTGGAGAAAGTGGGTCATCTTGACTCTTATTCAAGGCACCAGGGAGAGCCCTGGGGTTTAGCCATGGCAGTGATGGAGACTGATCCTGTCATTTGCTTGGATCCAAATGAAAGGGATTAGTGACTGCACTAGTATACTAATTTTCCATGCAGCACAGGGCAAGGGGAGTCAGTGCAAATTAAAAAAAATTGTGTGTGCATGTGTGTGTATACTACAAATACATAGATACCACCCATGTCCACATGTGGCAATGTTCAAATGCAAATATCCACATATGTCTGATGAGATGAAGAAAATGTATAAGTTTTAGAGCATCCAGATTCTGGTTTGGGTCTCTGTATTCAATCAGGACCCCTGCCCTCCTTGCGTCTCAGTTTTCTCATCTGGGATACAGATGTGGTGATTATGTTCACAGACCAAGGTGGCAGTGAGAGTGACAGTTAAGGTGGCCTGCTGTGGCCATAAGAGATGGTCTTCAGAAGATGTTCTGCCTCCGCCATTGGATTTCCCAGCCCATTCGGAGCATGGAGACATTCAGGTAACCAGCTCATGCTTAGGATGCACCTGCAGGCCACGCATCTCCAACCCCCATGGAAGCCAGAAGTGCCACCACCCCTGAGGTGCACAGATATGCATATGTGTCCCAGAGTAAGAGCCCTGACTTGGCTCTAGAAAATTCTGTAAATTTGGGGAGCACCTCCCCACATCTTGTCCTCAGTTTTCCCACTTGTCTGACAGCTTTGGATATCTGTTTGGTTTTCATGTCTCAGAGTACCATTGGAGCAGGGAGGCAGAGAGCACAGGATGCGTGACTGGGCAGGAAAAGGCATGGCTGGGCAGGCTAAGGATCCCAGAGAGGGCCTCAAGTCAAATTGCCAGAGGCACCTCTTTTATTCCATCCTTCACTGATATTCTGTCCCTTGGCCTAATAGCCACCTCTCCCTCCACCCTACTACAGAAGAAATCATGTTAAAACAAGGTTGTTCTTAAGTTAGAAATGAAGCCCCAGTGGTCCACCACTTCCCTCTGAATGATAGTCACTCCTCATGATGCCTTTCCCAACACTGAGAGCCAAGAGATGTCCTCCCTCTTCTGCAAGACAGACAGTAATGTCTGCATAGACTTCCTTGACTTTCCCTTCTCCACAGAAGGCAGGGAGAGGAAAAGATCATTTTCCCAGTTTCAGATGGACAAGAACCTCCCCACTATAGGTCTATGGCTCCCTTCATTCCAGGGTCACCCATTGCCTCTGGCTTAGGAAACTCAATGTTTGGCATGAGTTCAACTCCCTTTCCTAGTCTCATCTCTGCCATGTTCCCCATCCCACCCCACCTCCCATGCTTGGGCTGGAGCAAATGACTGCTCTTTCCCAGACACACTCTCTAGAATATCCTCCCTCCTTCTTAGCCTAGAAATCTCTATGTCATTCCAGGCTCAGCTCTACTTTCACTTTCCAGGGAGAACAGGTGGCAGGGCCCAGCGTGCTGGTCCTACCCTTTGGGTACCCTTTGGCTACAAGCCAAAGAATTGTGTAGAATTGTGTAGTAACATAGTAGAATTGGGTAGAATTGGGTAGTAACATATTTACCCCTTTCCCGGGTGTGCAGGGAGCTCCATCCAAGCAGGTTCTCTGCCTCATTCATCCTCATCCCCAAGCCCTGATCAGGCCCAGCTCTAGGAGAAAGCTGAAAAATATTTGCTGAATAGAGGATCCTATGGTGTCAGTGAGTGCTGACTGCTGGGTTCCTTCATCCTGGGAGCAAAGCATGAGCCCTGGCTTCATTCTCTAAGGATACCTAAAAAGACTTATGACCCCGCATTCCTTCCAATCCCAAATTCAAACTGCTCTCGGGATCCCAGCACCCCCTCCACTGTCTGAGTTCTGAGTGGATGGAAAGAGATCCCTCAGTTTCGTCTGAGAGTCTTCCTGGGCCTCACCTTATCTCCTCTCCCCTACACTTTACTCCAGAGGTAGAGACAGAGAGGCCAGGAAATGGAGAGGAAGGGAAGAATGCAAAAAAGAGAGATGTAGGATGAGACAGAGACAGATATCCATGAAGAGACAAAGAGAAAAGGAACAGAATGAAAGAGAGTGAGGAGATACTGGCAGAGAAACAGAGAGAGAGAGACCATCAGGACAGGGGAAGGGAAGACAGCGGGGAAATGGCAGGCCTGGTCTGGGCAGTCCACAGCTGCAGAGGGGAGCCAGCCAGGCTGGCAGCCAGGACCTGGCCCTGGGGCAGGGTCCCTGCACAGGGTGGTGGCAGCTGGACATTTGGCTGTTTCCGCTGAGCCCAGACCCCTGTACCTGACCTCAGCCCAGCTGCTCATGCCCTCCTGCTCTGTTGCGTGAAGCCTCCAGACCTGGAGCCTGGGGAGTGGGTAGCCACACCTGTCTGGGTCATTTCTGCCAGGCCAAGAGGCAACCCTTCATATTCTACCAGGGGGCCCATCCTGAAACCTGTTCCATTTGGCTTGGGGAAGAGACATGTGGTTTTTGCGACAGAGGATCTCCTTCCTAATTAGGGATTTACTGAGGCATGTGTTGAAATCAGTAACATTTTCTGTGTTCAACAAATAACAACAGCACCTCAAATTGGGGTGGAACTTCTCAAGGTTTGAAGCACCTCCCCAATGCTGTTTCTCTGATGCACTTTCCATAACATCCCTGCCCTCCAGCATCAGCCCAGTAGAAAACAAGGACAGGAGTCACGGTGAGGGGTAGGAGACTTGTCCAGGCACAGTCAACTTCTGGTGTCAACATCAGGACCTGAATCTGATTTGCTGGTGCTGAACTCCATGCTGGCCCCCTGAACTCTGGTCTGTCTCATCCTGGCTGACAGGTTGGTGGGGCAAACTCTGGGTGGGCCTCAGAATGAGGCTGAAGAGGTTTTGTCTGGGTATGAAGTCAGGAGTCCTTTTTCTCCTATTTTGTGGAGACTGTAGTTATACATGTGGGATAAGTCAACCCACAACATTTTTAAAGCAATGAAGGTCTTTTCAATTTATTTCCCTTGAAGCCTTATTTATTCTTTCTGCTTTACTGAACTTAACTGGGGTCATAGCCCAGATGCCTGCTGTGTGGCTGGGGAAAGATAGAGCTCTGGGATCTAAAACCTGGTCCAAAATAATTGATATGTAATGAGATGGGGGAATCTTCCCCCACATTCCTCTTGAGGCCAAAACTAAGATCTCCTTGGGCTCCAACAGGAGGTGCAGGGAGGGACTTAGAGAGGGGGTTGGTGTGGAGGAAGAAGACATGGAGCCAGTGAGCAGCCAGGGCTTGGCGCATTGTATGAATCGTGAGGTTTGTGGTGCAGGCCACTCCGCCCCACAGTGTTCTCATCAATGTTACTAACTTAGGACATGTTCACATGTCAGGTATGTGAACTTTTGTGAGCACCAGGTTGGTTTGCAGGTGTTTGTATGAAACTTCTGAGAGTGGGAAAAAGCCAAAGGCAGGGATCTGTAGGCTCACAAGCTTGAGAGTTGGGGGCTCCAGACAAGGGTGCCTAGATATTCAGGTCCCAGAGACCATAGCTGACATCTGAATGGATGCATAAAAGGTATAGCCCAGAAGGCAGAGCTAGAGACAATGGGGAATATACTGGATAAGACCCAAGAGATCCTGCCAGGCTGAAGTGAGACTAACTTTAGTAGGTTGGAGTTTATTGGCACAGGCAATTTCTGGCTACAATGGCTGATGAAGCTGACATGAGATTATCTCTCCCTTTCCAAATGTTTGATGGAGAAGAAGGGGAAGGAAGAGACAGAGGTGAAGCCATGGAGGTGACTAGCATCAGAGTAGATACATGCTTTAGGAGCTTTGTGGGGACTGGAGTTGAGAGGGTCTCAGGTCCTGAAACTGGGCTCCCTGGGGACAGTTGGTAGCAGCCAGGAAGGAACCAGGTCATCTGCATTTGGGAGGCAGAACCCCTCTGCCTGTGAGAGCTGGAATGATTGGCCCTGGTTTAGCACCCCTCTCCACATTCACACACCTACCATTGCCTCATTGGAAGAAGAGTATTTTTTATATCCCTTAACTTTGGGCTCAGCTGTGCAACCTGTTTTGGCCAACTATACCAGATACATGAATAAAAATCCAGAAAGGTGGTGCCCGCCCACAGTGACACTAAATCTAATAGGATAAAGTTTAATTGGGACAGGAGATTTTAACTGACATGGCCGACATAGCTGACATGGGATGGGAAGTGGCAGCATGCCAGCCTTCACTTAGGTCTCTCTTGTTTCTACTTGTTGTTCTGAGTCTGCCAATGTCTTGAGAGGTACTTGCCCTGGCTATCCCTCTAACCTAATAAGGAAGATGAGGGAACGGGGAACAGAGCTACCCAAGTGACCACAGATAGGGTATTCAATCATCCCAGTTTTTCTAGGACTGTCAGGTGTGTTTGGACATTGGAATTTCAGTGTTAAATCAAGAAAGTCTTGGAAAACTAGGACAAGCTGGTCAGCCAATCCACACTATTTCAGAGAGAATATGGTCAACCCAGCTCCACAGTCTGAAGAGAGCCAGCATGTCACTATACCCTAGATTAGGCAAACACAGACAGGCAGAGCTGACTGGTCGTCTGGCACAGCTGATCCACAGATGTGTCATTTACATGAGTGGTTCTTATTGCATTCTGTGGTTGTTTGTTACACAGGAACATTGTGCCAATAGCTAATACATACATTGCCAGAGCTCAGCATCACTGTGAGAGGTAAACTGCCCACACCAATGGACACTAGAGCCTGAAGTTGACAAAAAAAAAAAAAAAAGAATCTACTCCTAACAGATGTGTTAAACCAGTGGTTCTCTATCTTGATTGCATATTAGAATCACCTAGGGAACATAACAAACAAAATCAGACACCCACAACACTCCCCAGAGAGTCTGTTCAATTTTTCTGGGATGGGTTTTGGCATCAGAGTTTTTAAAAAAAGGTCAGTAGGTGATCCTAATGTGTATACAGGTTTGAAAACTGGTAGATTAAATAACAAACCAGACATAGCCAAAAGAGCAATGCTGTTTAATTTGGCTAAGTGTAAGTTTCTGTACATGAACTGGCATATGCCAACCCTTTCTCACCCAGGATGGGCAGATGCAGCTTGGGAGCAATTCTGTGAAGGAGACTTGGGGATCTGAGTGGATCCAGGATGCTTTGTGTTATCAGCATCCTGCAGGTGTAAAGGAACTTTAGGAAAAGAGACATGAGAGTCGTGTCCTGAACACCTGAGTTCTGGGCCCTCTAGTCTAAGAGGTAGGTGTACAGTGGGAGGCCAAAGTTTCCCAAATTTAAAGCACTCAGGAAGCACATGGAGGTCTTGTTAAAATGCAGGTCCCAGCTCAGGAGGTCTAGGGTGGGACTGAAATCCATTTCTACAAGCTTCGATGTGATGCCCATGTTGCTGGGGCATATTTTGAGGAAGAAGGGGTCTAAAGGCAAGGGGATAGGACACCAAGGGGGCCCATCTCTTGATGGTCTTGGACTATTTATAGCAGAGAAGAGTCACAAAGGGCTTCCCATTCTAGAGAGCTGCCACAGAACACAGAGGTTGAAAATTGCACCATAGGGCAGATCTGAAGCCGACGAGGACATCCCATTAGATATCAAGACAAATTCCAAGGTGGAACGACTGGAACACTGGCTGTGGGAGACAGTGTACTAATCATCACAGTGGGCCTCTAGCCAAGGGGCATATGACCCCTTCAGAGAGGGCCATGGGGAGATGACCTGGTGGTGGTAATCCATCCACAGCCTTCAAGGCCCTTCCTGCAACAAACTGTTTGATCCTTGAGGTCTCTCTTTTACATACTGGGGTAAGAGCCTTGGTGGAAACTGATGAGAGGTGAGGGCAGTGGACCTGCCATGAGCACACGGGAAGAACAGCCCTGTCGTTCTGGGCGCAGGGGAAACTCACACCCTGCTGGGTACCCAGGCAGACAGAGCTACACAGGTAACCCCTCTGGGTTCTCTCTCTGTCTAGGAGCATCCTGTGGTCTTTAAAAATGAACATCCCCAATTGGTGGAGGCTGTCTCCTTGGCCAGACTACTTAGTCATGTGAGCAGAGCTCAGACTCCAGAAGAACTAAATTTGATTACTTTTGTGCTCGGTGTCTAAACTGACAGCAGGATTCTGTCTCACGGCTGTCACTGCCTTGCTATACCACTGGGCAAGTCCTGTCCTTTCTCTAGTCCTTAGTTTCCTATTCTGCACAACAGAACTGGCATGGGTGGTCCCTTCAGCTATGACTTTCTACGACCCTATGGAAAAATCTGCCTGTGTTAGCTTCCAGATCCCATGAGAAGAGTGAAAATTTGGCTGATTCAGAGGAAACACGATGTTAGAGTGACCTTTTACTGCATCTTGGAAAGGAGTTTAGGACTGGAGCTAGAGGAGTAAGCAGGGGCTGCAGCTGCAGCTAGCCTGTGTGGGACGCCTCTACTGCCCTGGGCTGTAAGTCAAAGCAGAACACTTTGGCCCAAAAAGGGGCAGATCCATCTGGAGCTCCAGACAGCTCTCTCCCTCCCTGGCTTCTCTTACTGCCCTTGCCCTGGCCCAGGCCATGCTTGCTCAGTCCTCAGCCTTGTGAGTCAGCAGGGAGGGGAGGCAGTGGGGGTAGGGGCAGCTGAGGGCTACAGCTCTTTGTCAGGAGGAGGGGAGAGGGAAGGGGCAAGGTATCCAAAATCCAAACCCCATGTCCAGAGTGCATACCCCATGTCCAGAATGAAGACCATAGGTCTGGTGCTGATTTGGGGGTTTGGGGGTTGGATGATATATTTGTCAGGGTACACTAAGTTATACTGAGGTAACCAGTCTTGGTGGCTTAGCATAAGAAAGGTCTATTTCTGGCTCACACATCAGGCTGCTGGGGCTGGTGGAGGGCTCTGCTCTACAGACTCTCTCAGGCTGGTGAAGGCCCATCATCTAATGATGCTGCCATTGCAACAGGTGGCCACAGGGCTCACCAATGCAGGGGACAGTATAAAAACATGCCTGTTCTTATGTCCTACAAGAAGTGACAAAGGCCACTTCTGCTCACTGCTCACTGACTACAAAAAGCAGGAATGCCCTTCTTGTGTCTGTAAAGTGAGAAGAATCAGATCTAGTAGCACAAAGAGACATTCACAATGGCTGCCACGTATGGGGGTTTCCTATTGCCAGGCAACATGCAGAATGCTCTGCCTCAACAATCTCATTTATTCTGGAGTAGGGATGATCATTGTTATACCCATTTTCCATACAGACAAACTAAGGAACAGAGAAGTGGAGTGGTTTCCCGACATCACACAGGCAGGATATGCCAGAGATGAGGTATGAACTCCATTCTTTTTGAGACTGAGTTCTCAAACATTAAATTCCCAATCAGATAGGGAGGCATCGGGTTCCTAACAGGTCGTGATAGTCCCTGAATCTACAAGTATGGATGTTAGAGACAACCACTCTCTCAGGTTGGGTTTAAGGTGGGAAATCACTCTCAACCCAGAGACACAGAATTCAGGATGGTAAAACCTGTTTATGGGCGGGACTGGCCCAGGCTGGAAAGTCAGATTCAGAAGTTCCAGATTCTGCCAGGCTCTCAGGTTTAAGTTAAAGGCCCCTTCGAGCAGACCTGTTCTTCTTCTTCTTCTTTTTTTTTAAGATTTTATTTACTTATTTTTAAAGGGGAAAGAAAGGTGAAAGAGAGGGAGAGAAACATCAATGTGTGGTTGCCTCTTGTGCACCACCCCCGCAAATGGGGACCTGGGTTGCAGCCCAGGCATGTGCCCTGACTAGGAATCCAGCCAGCGATCCCTTGCTTTGCAGGCTGGCACTCAATCCACTGAGTCACACCAGCCAGGGCAAGCTGTTGTTTCTGCCCTAGTCACAGTAGGCCCAGGGATGGAGTCCTGTTGTGGGTGGGTGGCAGCAAGGCAGAAAGCTGACAGTTCAGTATGGCAGAAACCTTCAGATGAAGGTTAGAGAATCCTGGGTCCAGTGGCACAAGCATCCATGGTCTCCTTCCTTGGCACATTATGCCCTGGGCATTGCAGCCACCGGGAGGACTCCTGAGGCTCCTGGGCCCAGGGCACAGTTGCTTCTGGAGTTCCACAGCTGAGCCTGATGGAAAAGCAAGGCGAAGTCAGTTTCTGCTCTTTGGAGCATTCCTATCAAAATAAAAGGAACTAGGAAAAAGTGAATACTACTGAAGCTCACGCAGAGATGGAGAAAACTGTGCCTTTTATGGCTAAAGCTATTAAAAGTCCACTCAGGAACATGGTGACTGGCTGGGACTTGTGATGCTGCCAGGATTTCTCCCGGCCTCCCCTCTGCTGTTGGCTGGGCATATTTGCCTTCCTGACTGCCCCTCAGTGCTTGTTACAGTTTTAAGGGGCTCCTGACAACTTTATGCTCACAGTTTGGCGAGCACCCATCTGTACAGCTCTCAGGGTGCATCAGGGGTCATTTCCAAGGACCAGTCATACTTCATGGTTTGAATGGACTTTGCCATATTGGAAACTGCCGGCTGTGGAGGAACCATTAAAAACAAATGTTCTGTGTTTTTAGTTTCTCTCACCTGCCAAGGTTTCCTTGATGGCACTGGCCCAGAAAACCATGGCAGATGAAGATTAGATTAAAATAAATTGATTTAGAAGTGACACAAGGCTCCTCGAGAGAGGCTTAAATATTTCATACATGTGTATGACATAGATTTCAGCGGGGTCCTGCAGGAAGAGGGAGGGAAATGGAATCCTTACACCTTAGATTCAGCACAGCCTTGGAATGTAGTGGATCAAAGCCAGGGCACTGAAGCTCATCTTCATGCTGCTGCTTAAACCTCTCTGCCTCAGTTTCCTTAGCTGTAAAATGGTAACAGAGGATGTGTATGACTAACCTTATAGAATTTTTTTGAGGTTCTCCAAATAAGCCTGGATTGAAGCCCCTTTGCCAGATTCCCAGAAGTTCGAGACAATGTCTGGGGCCTGAGGGTCCATGTAGGTACTTGGAATTTCTAAACCAAATTCTTCAAGACCCCAATTCTCAGCCTCAAGCATCACTGGATGAAGTGGTGCCCTCTCCCACCCACCTCCTCCATACCTTCACTACCGTCTGGCACTTTCTTCCACTTCCAGCTGCTCTGGCTCTTCTCTAAGTGCCAATACTCCTGGGACACAGATGTTGGAGGGTTTCCCAGGGCATGCATCCCAGGCCAATCACTGCCCCAATAATCCCCTAGTGAAATCAGTGCTCTGGGGAGACCAGGGTGACTTGCATGCTGATACCACAGATTACTCAGGGCTGCTCCCTTGATTTGCATTGGTGACTCTGAAAAAAGGTGATATTAAGAGGAATTAGGATCACCACCAGTCCCTAGAAAAATTAGGTAGAATCTTTTCTGAAAGACATGGGAAGCTTCTACCCTGAACCCCAATAAATGTCTTCCTGGGGCCAGTGAGAACTTCCTGGGGCTGAGGCAGTAAAGAGCAGAGGGGGATTCCTGCAGGCTGGGGAGCTAGCAAGATATCATGGCAGAAAAGGAATGTGAGGGGAAGAGTTGGATCTGTGCAGCAGTGTTCAAGGAGGGCACAGCCTGAGAAAAGAAAGCCCCAGTTTCTTATGGCCTTCAAAAACTTTCATCTCCATGAACAAGACTCTCAGAGTGTGTGAGGTCTCTTTAGGAAACTTTGCTCCTTCAGGGTAAAGAATTTTAATATGGTATTTGAATGTTTGGTAAATGAAGTAATCTGAAGGGATGGAGAATAACCCTCAGGACAACTTGCAGGGCCACAGGTCTCTTGGGATCTTTCAGCAGTGACTGAGGCTGCTGACGATTGTCCTGGGTGGGTCCTCATCAACACTGCCATTTTCTTCCTTTGCCAGGTTCATGGCAACATGGCCTCCCCTGCCCCAACACACACACAGGTTAAGTGAGTCCCTTGCTGTGAAGTGAAGGTCCTTGCAGGATGACAGTTTGTTCATCATTTGAAAATGCAAACATGGGTGTGAGGAATCATAGCACTGTGCAAATACCAGTGGCTGGGAGGATGTTGGAGGAGAGCCAGGACTTTGGTTTTCCAACAGATTGTAGGACTTACAATGTGCCAGGCAGTCCTGGGCACTGATGATGCAGCAGGAGACAAGCTGGATCTTTCCCTTTAGTGATGGGGAAGGGAGAGAGATAAACAAGTCAGCAAATGAAGGTAATTTGGGGCATCATAAGTGCTATAAGGGAAGGAAAATAGGGTGATGAGATGTAGTGGGAGCAGCTGCTTTTATTGGGAGGTCACAGGTATGATGTGGGGGTAAATGAACAGTGGGGAGACTGAGGAACATGCTGAGAGGTCAGTGAGGAGGCTGTGGTCACAGTGCATTGACTTGGGTCAGGAGGGTGACAGTGGAGATGGGGGAAGTGGGCTAGTGTGGGTCATAGTTTAGAAGCATAACTGTCAAGATTTGTTGATAGATTGGATACAGTGAGTATGAGGAGTGAGAAGTGGAAGGTGAAGTCAGAAGAAGATTTTACTGAGACTAAGTATATGTAGTTGCTTATTCTATTCCTTTCCTACCAATGACTTACAGATTCTTGAAAAGAACACAAACAATAAAATAAATCATTTATTTTAAGAATCAGAACCAAAGGGGAAAAGTACACAAACAGTGCCATTGTAGGACTCAATAGAGTTATCATAGTTGAATTTCAAATTTGTCTCAGTTCCTTAGCAAGTAGGGAAACGGGAAATAATCGAGAGTCAGGGTAATATTTGTGATTGTTAGGAAAAAAACCTCAAAGCTTACCATTTTCTGAAAGGAAAGGACAGATTCTCTTAGCACTGGAGTCTAACCAATTTTTCCCAGGGGTGCTTTTTACAAAGCCTTCTGCTTGCAGTGCAGGGTGGGATCTTAAGCAGGCCTATAGCATTCGCACCAAGACATAGTACCTGACTTTCCTAAGATACGTTGGCTGAAAACCAAGGGCATACCACTAAAATGCAGTGGGGTGGGGAAAGCATTATAGGAGCCTGCTAATGGTTCATGGAAGATGGAATGTTAAACTGTGCTTAGAAACCAGAGGGGAGAAACATAACAAAATAAAGAAGAGCTAATGTGTCAAGAATGGGGAATAGAAATTGTAATCCTTGGATGAGTCAAAAAGTCATGTGCATTTTTCTCACATTTTTTTTAATGTTCAACGTGCTGTTTGTTTCCTCATTATAAAATTAGTATATTCACATCAGAGATAAAACTGAAAAGATGAATAAAAATTAAAATAAAAATCTCCCCTTAGAGATAACCAGTATTAATGTTTAATGTACTTGTGGGTCTTATGTGTACACAAACACACACATTCGTGTGATAAATTTATGTCACATTTCCTTTCTTCTTGGATGCTCATTTTTCATCTTTAATGATTCTGAAACCAGTATGTTTTGATTTAATGTTTCCTTTTTTTGAAATATTAAGTCAGTGGTACATCTTAAAATCACTGCTATTCTACAGGAAATATAATATATAGCCACAAAATCAGGGTTCATTGTGCATATATAAATTGGTCTTCTGCTATTTTCATTTAACATTATATAATAAATATGGCCACATGCCTTGAAGTATGCTCTGAAGATGTATGTTCTACTGGCTACCTAATATTCCATCCTAAGGATGTCCCCAGTGGACCCAATCGTTTCCTTGCTGATGAACACAATCTGTCAACCACACACTAATTGGAGAAGACACTCACACAACTTGGAGTGAAACTAAACAACATATGAATTCTGAAATGGGTTTTTCACATATCCAGTTGACTTTTGACATGGCAGTGTACCAATGACCCAGAGGTCTAAGTTCTTGTCCCTTTCACTACTCCTGCTGTGACCCAGGACATGCTGTTTAATCTCAATGAACATGAGATTCCTCATGTTCAGAACAAGAAGGTTTGCTGAAAGTCTTTCCATTTAAAGGATGCTGAGAGCTAACCCTTGGCCCCCACAACCAGGCCACAGAAAGTAGGTAACACTGTGGTTTGAGTTCTATTGTGGTGAGGAATTCATTGAGCCACTGTTGACGGTCCCATTTCTGGGGATCCCATATGTCCAGGCTGAACCCTTAAAGGACCTGTCACCACCCTGGCACTCAGATCCTACCTCCTCCTCTCAGAAACTCCAATGGTTGTGACACAGCTGCACCCTCATCCTTATGTGTGGTTTGGCTTTAAGTCAGGTGGCTCTTCTTGGTCAAAATATCCTCTCCAGAAAATCAGAGCAAGAGAAGGAACAGAATGCACTGGTGCACCAGACCTTGTAAAGAGCAGGAGTGGGCCAACTCACCATGGAGCACACACAGACCACAGGGCAGTTGTACCTTGTTAGAGCTATGAGCAGGTTAACAACCCCAAGGGGCTTTCCATCTCAGAACCAGAGGTGGGAAAGGGTTTGCAGGTCAGAGATGTTGTATCACTATCTGCTTTGTATAAAATAAGAACTCTTCAAATCTTTACTGAATGACAAGCGACTGAAAACTTTGAGAGTGGCTGCCAAGAAAAGTACTGTGGAAATTCAAGGACTTCAAAGGCTATCAGGAAGAGTGCTGTGTGCAGGTGTGTTTGTCTTGCATATCCCATGATTCTAGAAAGTGAATACAGGAGATAGGATGGAATGGGAGGTGGTTTCATCCCAGCCCTGGCCACCTGGTATCCAGTGCTCTTGGGAAAGTCAGTTCACCCCCTGGGACTTGTTAATTCATTCAGCAAATGTATTTCCTCAGCCACAGGATTTATTGAGTACTGCTGTGAGCCAGACATGATTCTAGGCTCTTGAGGTCACCAGAAAACAACAGTTAAAGGTGCCTTGTGGTGTAAGAGAAAAAGGGGGATTAAGGAAAGCTCCAGGCTTCCTCTACTGAAAACAGGAGCATGGACTTGAGGTCTCCTAGGTGGACTGAGGATGGAGGCAAGTTCATTGGAGATGCAGGTGCTGCACAGACTCCCCTTCTCTGCTGCCCTGAAAAATGGCAACCTACTGTGCCAGGTTACTTGAGTGAATATTAATGAGCTACAAGTGGAAGCTTCAAGGAACAGTTTTGTTACCTTGGATTGTGTGAGTGTATTGTGAACTCTGAAAAAGAAGACACCTGATAAGAAGGGCTCCTGGTGGCTAACTGGGTTCAAATTAAAATAAACAAAACCCAAACAGAGCCTGGCAGCCATTTCCACACAGGGACTTGTTATGAAAACTGCACTTCATAGAGAGGCCTGTACTGAACTGTCTGCTTCTGCACTGAAGTGGTTACTTCTACACTGAACTACCTGCCTGCAGTGTGTTTCTGCCATCTGAACCAGCCCTTATAAAGAAGTTTTTGGAATCCTATTTCAACCAATAAGACTAAGGCTTTCACCATCTGATTGGAGCTCCACAGCTCCAACTAATTAGGACAGTACTTTTTGGACCAATCAAACTGCAAGGATTTGGAGTCCTCATTTCATGAGGACAGACCAATCAGGGACCAGGAACGAGGACTTCTGTCCGTATAAGCTAGCTCCCTCTGGTTCTGGGAGCACGCTCTGTCTTTCCATTGAAGACTGAAGACTTCATGTCCTTGGATGAGCTGAAACACTGAAGATGTTTTGCTGGAACACAGCAGAGCAGACCAGCATAGTCTAAAGTAGAATGGTACAGAATGGAGCAGACAAGCACAGAACAAAGCAGACTAGTGCAGAGCAGCGCAGACCACTGAGAAGCAGAGCTGTCTAGCACAAAGGGATCTGGCCCATTGGTAGCACAAGGGCTACCTTGCCTTGGGGCTATCTCACAGCTGTGCTGTTTTCACAGTTTTGAGCTGTGAAAATTGAGCTGTTTTATACTGAATAAAGTTTCCTTCTTCATTGCACCCCAAATTGGTGATTCTTGTTGGTTGTTGACTTGGCCCCAATGACCACTGGTTGACAATATATATTGAATATATATAGAATATACTCAATATATATTACATATATAAAATCTGTATATATTCAAATACATATGTATTTAAATATGTATATACTTAAAATAAGCATTTTCCTAGTTTCTATATACCTCTCCTAGCACCTCCTTTGGACTCCCTCAAATGAACACTAGAAAAAGACTGAGCAGTTTGGGGATGCTCTGAGAGGACCAGGGCCGCTTCATCCATTTACTCATGGTGTGGCCTCCGACACATCCCCTCCTTGCGTTGGGGCTCAGGCTTTCTCACTGATGGGGACTGAGGCCAGGCTGTCCCTCAAGGGGGCTGCATTCAAGGATTCTAGAACCTTGGCTCAGTCATTTCTCTAATTTCACATCCCTTTTGTCTACGAAGTCTACAGGGAAGTCGCAGGCTGCTCACCCTTGGGTTTGATCCTTTCATCCCTTACTTGTCTAGCGAACACTCTAGAAAGAATTTACTCTTTCCCCTACACCAGTGATTTTCAACCTTTTTCATCTCATGGCACACAGAGAAACTAATTACTAAAATTCTGCAGCACACAAAAGAATATATACTTGTTGCCAATCTAACAAAAAATAGATACAATTTTGATTCATTTATACCACACCATTATTATTGTATTGGCTGTTGTAATTTTATTTGACAATCTAAGAGAAAAGAAGTTAGTGCCCCTGACTAAATAGTCAGGTATTGCATGTTTTAAAAATTCTTGCAGCATAACAGTGTTGAAAATCACTGCTCTATGCCAAATAGAAAGAATATAATTTATTGGGTTGGCCAAAAAGTTCGTTTAGTTTTTTCCATACAATGGCTCTAGTAGTGCTTAGTTGTCTTTAACTTCATTTGAAACAATTTTGTTAGATTGTATTGTGACAGCTGTCACATCAGCATGCACTTAAAAAACATCAAAATTAGTGAATTTTTGTGCAGCCACTTTAATATTGAAAATGGAAGAAAATACGCAACATTTTCAGTGCATTATGCTTTATTATTTCAAGAAAAGTAAAAATGTAACTGAAACACACACAAAAAAAAGATCTGTGCAGTGTATGGAGAAGGTGCTGTGACTGATCAAATGTGTCAGAAGTGGTTTGGGAAGCTTCTTGTTACTATTGACATTTTGGCCCAATAATTCTTTGCTGTGGGGCTGTCTTATGCATTGGAAGATGTTTAGCAGTAGCGCTGGCCTCTACACTCTGGAAGCCAATAGCGGGAGATAGCCAACATACTCAAAATATCCAAATCAACAATGTTATTGGTGAAAATGAAAAAATGTGTCTTTTATTTTACATAAAAAACTAAATGGACTTTTTGGCCAACCCAATAGTAGTAGTGTTGGTGATTCTAACAAGTTAGCCTGTGCTCACACAGTCTTTTGGTTTACAAGGCACAGTAACCTCCCTGTCTTACGAAGCTTCATAATAGGGCTTAGCTAACTCATACTTAATGGTAGGAAATAGGGCAGTGTGCACAAGGTCCAGGAGGGAGGGCCACGGGGTGCTTGTTGGGGAGAGAAGAAGCAGGAAGATCTGTGCAGAGTTCTATACAGAGTAGCAGTGCCAGGCAGACTAGGAAAAATTTCCCTCAAGGAAGCCTTGACCCCTCTTTCCTTTTATAGTGTCTTCCTACTAGACTTTAAGACATTACACATTACCTTCCATGGGCAGAGAAGACAGAGGAATGTATCCAAATTATAGTTAAATAAAGTTGATTTATAACAGGCCAAACAACTCCAGTTGCTGTTTGAGGACCGGCAGCAACTCAAAAGGAGGTGTCTAGTGGCCTGCCACTGGGCTTCATCCTCAGCCATATCCCGTTACACTGCCTCCTGGGAACATGGACAAATGGCTCAGGAGGCAGGCTGACTGCTGTCATTCACGTGATTCTAAGCTGGGAGAAGTTGAGAGTTGAGGCTGTTTTAAATGATAGGTGTAGGATCCAAGTGATTGAGTAGTGGGCTGACTCGACCAAGAGTAAATGCTGAGTTCTGCTCAGGAACTCCCCCGAAACCTGTACATACTTAGGGAGGAAGCTATGAGTGCATGAATTTGCAGCACCATCTGTGGAGAAGAAAAAGAAAACATTCAAGTTTTAGTTTGTAGTTCACAATGAGTGACTTGTGAAACTGTTAGAAAAGCTATTAGCAGCATGATTCTACTAATAGAGGTAGATGTTCTGTTAGAAGGAGGTGATGATCTTAGTATATTCTGCATGTTCATAGAACTGGGATTACTAAATTAAAGATTATAAGTATGTTTAGAATTTCTCTATGTATTTCAGATTGATTTCCAGCTAGTGTGCACCCATTTATATGCCCACCAGTAATATACAGTGTGTCCCTCTCACCACAATCATGCCAGCATTAAGTATTATTCTTTTAAAACATAAGTAAAAAGGTATTATATTGTAATTCACATTTGTTTATTAACGGTAAAAATAAATTTTATTTTTAGTATAGAGATCATTTGTGGTCCTTTTATGAATTCTCTTTTTGGGTTTTCACATTTTTCTTTAATGATTCCAGTGAGCTCCGTACGTTACATATATGAATGTTTTTCTGTCACATTTGTTGTAAATATTTCAAAGAAAAATATTTTCTATACCTTTTCTTTTTGTCTCTCTGGATACAGGTTCCTGAGTGTCTTAGTCGCAACTTGCATGAAACGTCCCGTGAAATTCCTGGAGAGTCTTCTAGGCCATATGCTCACAGCACTGGTGCTCATGTGTCAGAATCGATGTGGCTCATTCTCCCCTGCCTTTGCTACCATATGTGCATACCCCTAATCTGATGGGCAGATCGGCAGCTGGGGGAGGATGTGCCTGAGGCTGGCAGAGGACTTCCTGGCAAATCCTGACATCCTGGGAGGGAGAAGATGGCAATGGAGATTCCCTTTCTAAAAATACACCCCTTTGTTCTGAAGAAAGTCATGGGTTTGGGGTTTTCTAGAAGTTGGGGGCATTTAAATGCACTTCTAAATCAAGCTGAGAGTCTGTTTCCCACATACAAGTGTGGAGCAGTTTGAACATGTCCTTGTGCTAGAGCCATGGTACCATGCAGTAAAGATCTCTGGTTCAAGTGCCAGTCTGTCACTCACCTCCTGTATCACTGTGGGCAAGTCATCCCAGCTGCCTCCCTTCAATGTCTTTGTCTGGCCTCTGTCCCTGGGTGCCAATGTTGTGGGCTGTGGCCATTGTAGCTTCATACTTCCCTTTGGTGGGAGATTTGATGACTTCATCAATGCCGTGTTCCTCAGTTGCCTAAAGAGGCAGGCACAGTGTCTCTTTGCAGGCAGCCCATTTTTTTAGTGGATTTTCCTGATCCATTTGTCAGGGGAATGGTGATACTGGTCAGGTCAGAAATTCCAGAGTCCGTGGCTGCCAGGAAGGAATGACCTCTCCCTGGACCTCATGTGCCATCCCTAGATCAGGGGTCAGCAAACAAAGGCTGGCGGGCCAAGTGTGGCTACCTTGTGTTATTATAAATAAAACTGCATTGGCACACACCATCTTATTCAGATTACATACTGTCTATAGCTGTTTTCATGCTATGATGCAGAGGTGAGTAATTGCAACAGACTATGGCTTCCAAAGTCTTTACTATCTGGTCCTTACAAAAAAGTTTGCTGATCCTGCTCTTGGTTGATGGTTACCAAGTCTGGTGTGGGACAGAGTGTCCACAGGACCATGGCAATTCAGGAAAAACAAGATCCAGAAGATGAACTTCAAAAAGCTAATTTTATTCAATATAGTGACTGCCCTTTATACCAACATTATATATTTTCCTTTTTATTCTGTTAAAATGCCTTGATTTTTGTGAAATAATTGTGATGGTAGATTATACTTTTTTCAAATATCCTTACTTGACCAGATGAAAAGTTAACCATTTAATGTGGGTTCCCAAGATACTTAGAAAATTTTATCCATTTGTGAAATCCTTAGATCAGGAACCACTGACTCTCTTACTATGGATGACCCTTTGGAAGGCTTCTACCTCAACCCATCTCTTTCCTTTTCACCACTTGTAATCATATATATCAACATATTTTGCCAGCAACATCTTTATTCATGCAATTGTACATTCATTCATTCATTCATTTACTTATTAAGACAAGTTAGATCACATGTTAGATTTTGTGTTAGATCAGAGGACCTCAAATTTTCTGATTTAAGGACCCATTTCTATTTCTCAAAATTATTCAAGAGCTCAAAGAGCTTTTGCTTTTGTAGGTTGTATCTATTAATGTGAAAATTGATACTGAGAAATGTTAATAATGCTTATTTAATAATGCATTTAACAATAGGAATAAAAAGCCTACTGCATGTTAGCATAAATATTTTTTATTAAAAATGACTATTTTCAAAAACAGAAAAAATAATGAGAAGAATGGCATTGACACATTTGCAAATCTTTTTAATATCAGCTTAAGGAAGCCAGCTGGGTCCTTATAGCTGCTCTATATTCACTATGCTGCACAATTTTTTTTTATTGAAGTGTGTGAAGAAAATCCTGCCTCACTGAAGTTTGTGGCTGGAAAAGAGAGCATCGCTTTTCCAGGTAATTGTGGATATTCTTTTTGGATACTATACACAACTCAATAAGAAGTGGGTTCTTTTTTTTTTTTTTAAGCATAAAGGTTTTTTTAAAAGATTTTATTTATTTATTTCTAGAGAGGGAAGGGAGGGAGAAAGAGAGAGAGAGAGAAACATCAATGTGTGGTTGCTGGGGGCCATGGCCTGCAACCTGGTCATGTGCCCTGACTGGGAGAAGTGGGTTCTTAAAGTTTAGTTGTGATATGGAATCTGAAACCACATCAGCAAATTTTTGGTACCTGGCTGCATTAAAATCTATTGATCTGTATTGGGCTTTAAATGGGTAATATGCATGTTTTTGGATCATTAGTCATTGGGAAAATATTGGTGCATTGAGTCACAAAAACCTGTTGAAATTTTGACCCATTTATTTATACAACATCAAAAACCATATTAATTTATACTACCCCTGCTCTCATCAGAAATTCCTTAATTACTGGGAACCCATAGTGGTGGAAGCCCTTTATCTAAAATCCTGAGTTTCTTTTGGAAGCTTAGATTTTAGTTTTGGCAACCATACCATGAGTTGCTTTCCTTGATGTGACAGGCTTGTTTTATTCATTTTCAAGAAATGTTGGCCAGATAGTCCCACCTGAATAACCCTTGCTTGTGTGTTGGTTGTGTTCCTTAGTGAAATGATGTTCCATGGAAAAAAGCAGTGAGTTCAGCCTGACACTTGAACTGTTGCACCAGCACTTCTCCAGGAGGCAGCCCTTGGACTTCAGTGTGCAGCGTGAGTGCTTTTTACGGACTTCCCACTTTATCACACGAAATATTAAAAGGACGCGTGCTCAAAGAGTGAGCTTTAATTGAATTAATAATTTGTATTGCTTCATCAGTCACATTCTTAAGTGCATTTTTTGTGTGTGTGCGATTGCATCAGAACAAAGTGACTACCAGTCTAGTTTGGTGCCACAGCCTTGATTGGTGGTAAGGCTCCAGCAGTATTACTCAGCATTCCTTTTACTCCATCAGTGCAAATATCAACAACCATCACAGCAAGTGGTAGATCATGTCTGAACAACATGCAGAAAGAATTTGGCTTTCTGAACGTCCTGAAATGATCTCAGAGACTCCCAGTGGCCCACAGAGCACATTTTGAGAACCACTGCATTAGACACAGTGTATGAGTATGGCAGCAGTGGTGGGGTGTGGGGGCTAGATAAATAAGATCCAATCTTTGACACCAAGTTACTCACCATCTAATAGTGGAGCTCGACAACCTGGCAACTAAAATCCAAGTTGGAATAAGAAAATACAAAAAGATGTTAATTTGTTTTGATTATGGTAAACTATGCATAACATAAAACTTACCATTTTAACCATGTTTTAGGGTACAGTTCAGTGGCATTCAGTATATTTACATTGCTGTGCAGCCATCATCACCATCCATCTGCAGGACTTTTTCACATTCGCAAACTCAAACTCTGTTCCCATCAAACACTAACTCCCATTTCCCCTGCCACAGTCCCTGGCAACCAACATGCCACATTCTCTCTCTGAAAGTTAACTACTATAGGTACCTCATATAAGTGGATTCACACAATATATGGCCTTTTGTGGCTAAGTTATTTCACTTAGCATAATGTCCTTAATGTTCACCATATTATAGCATGTGTCAGAATAGCCTTCCTTTTTAAGGCTGAATAATAATATTCCTTTGGATAGATATACCACATTTTGTTTATTCATCAGTGGATGCTGAGTTGCTTCCACCTTTTGGCTATTGTGAATTTAAATGTTAACTTTGCAAGCCTGGTGTAGCTTCCTAATAAGTTTCTGATTATATTCCTTTCCTAGGTATTAAGACACCAGGTGCCTCCAGGCAGGGCCTTCTAGGAGTATGGCCTAGCCCACTCTCAGCCCAGGTGGCCCAGGCTGGTCAGGAACCCAGCGTTATCTCTGTAAAACACACTGTGCAAGCCTACCCTCTCCTCCCACCCTGCACTGTGTTGTTCTTCAGTCTGCGAGCTATTTACACCAGACTAGATATTCAGTAAACAGCTGCTCTCCGTTCATTTCGTTTCGACAAGTCTTTATTGATCACACATTATTTGCTCATCAAACAGATCTGCCTTTTCAAACACTTACAGTCCTGGCTTTGGCTGCATGCTTGCCTGTTAAATCTGTATTTGCACACGTTGGAGTTGGCGGCTCAGCTCAATAAAGACAAAAAGTTCTGCGTGTTGGCTGTAGGTGTCTGGGGGAGAGTTTCTGAAACATGAGGATTTTGTTAGACTAGCCATGGGCTGTCTTACCTAACAAAGCCTCCCTAAACCATATTTATAAATCATTTAGATATTTTATTACTAGATTTACCATTTCACCCAGCATTTTGGTGGTTGTGCTGCAGCATCCAATAAATTGAGCGCTAAATGAGAAATGAGTAAATTGGGTCTTCAGTGAGGAGAGATGTAAGTTACAGCAAACACAAAGGAAAGAAATTGCATTGCCTTGTGCCCTCCCTATATTTTTCACCAAGACTCCAGTAAGGGATCTTGCAACTGGCACTTACCTTTTGTTTTGACATGGCCTCTGACTCAATGTCACTTGTCGCTTTCTCCCCTGTATTCTTTACCTTCTGGTTGGAAAAGCCCCTCCTAAATTCACAATGGAAAACATGTTCTTGAGAACCCCTGATAATAGTGGAAATGAAATACCTGCCTACATTTTACTGTTTATAAAGCCCTTCCAAGTAGGTAGGGTGTTTCCTGTTACCCTCACAATAGACCTGCTTGACATGATGCACCATATGCAAAATGCTCGGTGCCTGACTTGGAGGAGGAATTCTCGGGGTGGGTGTTTTTTAGGGAGGCGTTATCATTTGTATGTATAGATGGGGGCTCAGAGAGGCTAACCAATGCCACACAACTTGTAAAGAGTTGCTTCCTGCTATGTCAATTCATCCCTTAGGATGCCATGTCTAGTGTTCTTTTCTCTATAAGCAACTGATACATAATCATACCTTCCCCCAGACTTGCCCAGATACCAAAATAATCTGATGTACTAACTGCTTTTTAAATCTTATTTTAAAAGGATCTTACTAATAAGGAGTCAAGGGAGGAAGAGGGAGATGGTAAAAATGCATGAATGTATCAAAAATTTTCTAGGTGTCAGGTGGTCCCATACAATATGTAATTTAATGCTTACAACTAAATACAGGTGAATATTATCTGTTTTATAAACAAAGAAAAGAAGGGTTAGGAAGATTAGAAGCTTGCTTGATATCATAGAGCTGATGAGAGAAGGAGATGGGATTCCAAATCATATGTGTTTAGAATTCATGTTCTGTCTGTCATAGCATGAAACCAAATTGTAGGTTTGGGTTACCATGAAGTAAGGTCAAGAAAGAGATGTCTCACTAAGGAGAATCTGCTCCAGTGGCCGTACCCTGGACTTCATGGATGAGGAAGGCTCCAAGAACCTTCATGTGATTTATGAAATGATGTGTCTGTAGAGTGAGTACAAGGGCTTATTCTTGGAGGATGGGTTCAGATTAACAAAGAGAAAGAGAAAGAAGGTTAAAACTCACTGATCTATTCCAACACTAGTTTGTAGTGGGGAAAGAGACACAAAGAAGGGGCAGAGATGTTTCCCAGGGTCCCTGTTAGTGATAGAGCTGGGACCCATCTCTGGTCTCTTGACTCCCAGACCACACTGAATACTGCCACCCTCCTCTTTAGCCTGAGCTGTTTGTTACTTGAGCACTGGCAAAGCACAGAGGTCAAAGGTCAGGATTTTAAGCATTACTTATTTGGAACTGGACCTATGCCTAAGTGGTCTTAGAAAGCACAGGGGTGAGCAAAACTTGCCTGAGAAGGGGAGAACAAAACGTCAGTTTGCATTTTATCAAAGCTCAAAGAGGTTTCAATTTGAAGTGTGAGAAAGGGTCGGAGCTGGGCTTTGTCTGAAAGGGCAGCTTCTGAGCCTTCATATCTCTGAGGTTTATAATTTCACCTTGTTTCGCCTCCCACCCCTGCCATGCTGGTCATTATAGCAGAAAGAGCACTTGATGGAAGAAAGACAGGTTTGTCTCCACAAGAACAATTTCTCTGTTGTCTGTAGAATGCCACCCAATATGATAAGTGAAATGTCGATACTTCAGACAGACTCCACTGGTCTGGATATTTATTCACTTTCTTTGGTTATCATCAGGTTCACCCAGCTGGCCAAGAAGCAGCTTTTAACTTCTATGACAAGTAAAGACCCACTGTGAGGTGGTAGCACATCTTCCAGCGTCATCTTTGTGCAGTTCTTTGGATTTCTTCAAGCTTGTCCCCCCTGGTGCTCAAGTGTGGGCCTGGTAAGAAGGTGGCCCAAAGGAGAAGGCTCAGCAAGCTGGGACAAAGTGGAGGAAGGGTCAGGGCCAGATAGATCCCAGACCCTGTGACTTCTGACTCAATGCCTCACTGAACCATGCAGACTCAACTTTCCACTCTGTTAAGAGCCACTGGCTTTTGACCACTAAATCAGTTTATGACAGTGACTTTACCTACTAGAGGTAATTTTACTGTGTTAGGAGACATTTGTCACAACTAGGGGGCCAGGGATGTTGATAGCATTCTACAGTATAGATGCTAGTCCCCGAGAGAAAAACCCAGGCTCTCTGAGCAGAACAGGGCTTTGTGCTGGGGGAAGTGGTGGGGGGTGGAGCTAAAAGATGTCCCTACACAGCCATCACATGCTGTTAACAGCAGTTTAAGGAATGTCCTGGTCTATTTCACAGGACTCCACTCAGAAGAGCCAGGCATTGCTGAGAGTGTCACAAACCATGTGGGGAATTGAAGCTGAGACATCCAAAGCTGCAAATGTCCTGTATTGAACTTGAAAAGAATATACAGGTAGGGTGGTCTTTAGTTTTTAATTTGTCTACAAACACTGTGTTTCATTTCATGCATTGGCTTGACAAACATTTCCTGGACACTTGTTACATCTAGGTGCTCTGCCAGGACACTGAGCATGCTCAGTCATGGGTTTTCTCTGTGAAGAGTTTACAGTCTAATGAAGGTGAGGGGTGTAGGGGCAGGGCAAAGCAGGACAGAAGGGACACATGGAACAGATAATAGATATCAAAGGTGGTCGCACCAGCTAGAGGAAGTGGCGTGAGGGGAAAAGACATCAGGTAGTCATTGAATATTGGAATGCCACCTGGGCCATTGTGGCTCTTCTGTGGACATGTTCCCTCACTGGCAGCAAAGAAGGAGAACAGGCTGGGAACACCCAGGAAGAAAGTGGCCAGAGATGATTTGGTGACTGCAGAGCAGCATTCTGTGGCAGGTGCTGTCTTGTGGATCCCAGTGTATTTGTTAAGTGTGGGAATGACGCTTCCCCTGTGACCCTCCTCAAGCCCTGTACTATGTTAGAGAGGCCCTGCATCTGTTTCTTTATTTGTTCTGTTAAAGAAAAAGGCCCATTGAGGGTATGCGGCAGGGTGGGGGGTGGGGATCCAATCCACCGGTCACAGGGCAATTATTTATTATGAGTCTTGAATACTTTCCTGATTGTATAAGGTTTTATTGTGTTTTTACATGGAGGGCAGACTTGGGGAGTCAATTTGGCAGCTGAGACAGGGGGCTTTCAGAGAGCATTCTAAGAGTTAAAAGTTCACCTCCAGACAGAGGTTCAGAGACTTAGTGCAATTCTAGAGACTCAGCCAGAAGTGTCTTGCATCCCCATTAGCATTTAACCCTCTGTGGGAAGTCATGAAGAAAGATTTTCTCCCTTTCTTGCAATAATAATGTGATTTCCCCTTTAAATAGCTCAACTGTTGCACTCTGGGAGACCTGAGAGGAAAGGTGAACAAGTTTCCAAAATGCCAGTCTGTTCTTTCTGCCTCCAGGCTGCCCACAGCCACCACTGTGGCTGGGGGCCCTGGGTGGGCTGAAGGAAGAGGGCTGGGGTTTGGCTGGGGCAACCACACTGCTCTGAGCAAATGCTCCATGATCTCCCCCTGAGAAAAGCAGGGGTCAGACAAGACCAGCTCTGAGGGCCTCCTTAATCCTTCCAAGTTGGAAACATCGAGATTCCTTGGCTTTATGGATCAACTGTCATAACCTTTCTGGAAACATAGCCTTGTATGACAGAATCTTTCGTTCTTGGATGGTATATAATGACATCAGGGACTCAATTTGAGAAGAGCCTCTTGTTCCTGGTGCACAAACACACACATGTGCACACAAGCTTGAATCTCATCCATTCTTCAGGTGTACCCCATCTCATGAAACCTGCAATCATCACCAGTACCCCCTTTTCCTCCTTTATACCATTATTTATTGTGTGCAAACTATTTAGCAGGCTATAAGCTAAGTAGTTTAAAGACATTATCTAGGTTAATTTCCACAAAAAGCTTATTATCAACTGTACTTTATTAAGAAAAGTTCTAGGGCTCAGAGAAGATTGGAAACTCATCCAGGGTCACACCTGTACCAAGAAATAGAGGGAAGCCTCCAACCCAGGTAAGAGTGATGTAAACACCATCTTTTCACCTCCAGGCTACTCCCCAGTGACCTGCTTGGTGCTGATTCCAACCCCTATGGCATTTCTGACTCTTCCTACACTGGTGTTGCTAATGGCCACATTGTACTCTGGGCAGGCTGCTTGGCCTGTGTGGAAAGCACATGCAATCCCAGGGTCTTCATCCAGCTCTAGGGCTACTGTGTATGTCTTTGGGCAAATTGTGCTTTGCTCCAGCTTTTTGGACTGGGAAATGGAAATGCAAATACCTTGTAGAGTTGCTGCAATATTCATTGACTTGTTACATTTGGGAGTTCTTGTTAAAAAAGAGATAAAAGACATATTGTTATTTTTACTATGTTCTATCTCCAACACCTCTAAATAGGGTCACAAGTTCCTTGGGGCAGGTTCTGTGCATATCCTTCATTATTCCCATAGAGTTTCTAGCCAGTGCTAAATAACTTAATGGCACTCAAGATGAAGTGGTTGCCCTAATAAGAAAATCTTGTTTATGAGTGTGCTTTCTCTATAATATCACTAAATTGCCCTCCATAGGCCTACACCATTCTGCACTCTGACAGCAGCTGCAAGTGAGCAGGACTCTTTCTGTACTCATTCACTGATGCCATGTGCTGGCCAGGATCTGAATTATCACCAATTTGATAGCTAAAAATTAGTATCCCAACATAATATAAATTTGCATTTCTCTTATTATGAATTAGGTTCAGCACAGATTCCTGTGTTAAACAACCATTTGTATATCCTATATAAATGGTTGTAAATCGTATTGAACTGGTGGTCTTTTTTCCTCATTGATTTGTAGGATCTATATTTAGGGGATTAAAGCAATATAATTGGTAAATATTTCATTTCCCAGTGTGTCATTTGTTTTTAACTTTGCTTATGGTGGAACTCATTTTTAAAATGAAAGCAGAGAGGAGTCAGGTCACAGACCTGTAAAAATTTAGAAGAGTCCATGTGAGCTAGAAATGGTCTTCCACACTATGGATCTCCAAGTGCAAATTTGTGTGCTAAGGGAGATAGAAGGATGCGGAACCAATGAGGTGGCAACTTTAAAATATATATATTAAGTAATTTATACCATTACTTTATAGCAAAACAAACAAGGACATGAAATGGTATAGAACTTAAGATTTGTATAATTTTTTTGAGGATCATTGTGTTTATTTTATTTTTTTATTTTATTGTTGTTCAAGTACAGTTGTCTGTCTTTCCCCCCACCACTCCTTCCCACCCCAGCGATCCTCCCCAACGATTACACCCCCCTTGGTTTTGTCCATGTGTCCTTTATAATCATTCCTGAAAACCCTTCCCCCTTTCCCCCTATTATCCCCTCCCCACCTTCCCTCTGGTTACTGTCAGTTTGCTCTTAATTTCACTGTCTTTGGTTATATTTTGCTTGCTTGTTTGTTTTGTTGATTAGGTTCGACTTAAAGGTGAGATCATATGGTATTTGTCATTAACCACCTGGCTTACTTCACTCAGCATAATGCTCTCCAGTTCCATCCATGCTGTTGCAAAGGGTAGGAGCTCCTTCTTTCTCTCTGCTGCATAGAATTACATTGTGTAAATGTACCATAGTTTTTTGATCCATTCATTTACTGATGGGCACTTAGGCTGCTTCCAGCACTTGGCTATTGTAAATTATGCTGCTATGAACATTGGGGTGCACAGGTTCTTTTGGATTGGTGTTTCAGGGTTCTTAAGATATAATCCCAGCAGTGGGATAGCTGGGTCAAAAGGCAATTTCATTTTTAGTTTTCTGAGGAAATTCCATACTGTTTTCCACAGTGGCTGCAGCAGTCTGCATTCCCACCAACAGTGCACTAGGGTCCCTTTTCTCCACATCCTCTCCAGCACTTGTTGTTTATTGATTTGTTTATTATGGCCATTCTGATTGGTGTCAAGTGGTATCTCACTGTGGTTTTAATTTGCAACTCTCTGATGGTTAGTGATGCTGAGCATCTTTTCATATTGTCTCTGGGTCCTATGAATTTTTTAAATAAAGCATCTTCAAAATAGAATAAAGACTGTCAAAGAAATGTCACACTTGTATCAGGCTGCCTTGGGCTGTGTCCCCAGACACCCTGTTAGGATTCCTCAGCGGGAAAGTTTATAAAGCACAGCTTTCATGGGAGCCAGTAGACCCAAATTCTTGTCTCAGTTCTGCCACTTGTTAACTGGGTGAACTGGAAGCATCCTGGTGACATCATAAACTTCAGATCTGTCAGAATACGAGCTCTGTGAGGGCAGGTGTACCATTCATGGATGACTCTTCGGTGCCTGGGACAAATGCCTGATACACAATAGGTTCAGTAAATGAATGTTCAATGTAAATAGACTGCCATGCTCAAAATTCACTCAATTTGTCACTCTCCCAAGAGGCAGAGTTTTCAGTTCTGTTACAGCTGAGGACCAGCCTACTATATGTGGGACTATGGGATAGGATGACCGAGGCAGGCCCCGGTCCTTCCTCTGGTCCAGCAGGACCAAAAACATACATCCTGATGTGATGATGCTGTAAGATCATTTCGGCTGTATGCTCCTCCTCACACCATTTGTGCCTGGGTATTGGAGAACATCAAGGCCAAGAACAAAAACTTTGTCATGAGTCTCCATAAGTCACCTTATCCACTCCTCTGCCATCTCAAAACACCACCCCCATTTGATGGGGGACACTCAGGTGGTCCAGCCCCCATGAGACTATTAACAATGGTGGTCCCTCCATGTCATGGTGGTCCCAGGCCCCTCTCACACACCCTGCTCTAAAGAAACATGATCTGGGCTGTTTATGGGGTGTGGGCTCTGATATGTGGGTGGCAGGCTGCTGAGCCATCGGCAGGCAGTAAAGTCTTAAACGTGGGCCTGTTTTCCAGCTACAGCTGCCACATCAAAAGAGCAAACTCCCTACAAACTTGGCCTTAATTAAAAAGTTACGGTAATCCTCAGGATGGAGGCTGGTCGGACACCCCTGGAGACAAAAGTTCTCCCTGTGGCCATAGACCAGGTCTTTCCTCCCACCCCAGGCACTATTAAAAGGGGGCAGCTTTGTAGGCATCACAGGCTCCAGTGAAATAGGAACGGAAATGCATTCCCCCACCCCATACTCATAATTTGTTTTGGAGGGACCTAGGGCCAAACATTTGAAAAGGAGCTCTGATTTCTTGGACAGATTTCTCTTTTTCACATTTTCCCATAGCCTTTGGGGTCTTTCCCAGCTGTGTTTTCAAAATGCCTCTAGCCCATGGGATCATGTGTTGGAGAAACATGGATATGGAACAGCCTAGCCCTATTCTCTATCTGTAGACAGTGTGGCAATTAGGACATTTGTTTTTCTGATAGGGAAGGGGTTGTCTGCAGGGTCCAGACTAGCACCAAGGTACGAGAACAGCACCCTGTCTGAGATCCCAACCAAATCGTCCCACAGTTATGAAAGCCATGGAGACAATGATGTTCACTGGACCATCCATCTGCTCCTCTAAATTCCACAGACCTCGTATAGGTGGGCAAGTTCATGTGACCAGCCAATGAAAGGTCCACTGAGGTGAAATGTGTCCCTTCCTGGACATAGCAGGGAAAAGCTCTTGTAGGATTCTCCAGTCTCTCTCTCTCATAGCCATGATTCATAACTGCGGTCCACAGGAAAGCCTTCAATGGTCTGTCTCTTGTGTAAGTGTCCCCCTTTCCACACCACACACACGCATAGTGGACTTGTAGAATGGGAGAGAAATATATTTTTGCTGTGTTAAGTCACAAAGATTTTTTTTAATGCACCTTGGCCCAACATAACCTAATCTAACCAAAACTATAAATTAGCCCAATGAACCCATGATATTTACTGATTTGCTTGCTTTCAGGGGCCCCAAAGACCACCAAGGAGAATAATTACATGAAGGAGGGTTTGAACTCAAACATAAAAGACAGTATTTCCCCCCCCTTCACAGGTTCTCAATTCTGACAATCAAAGGGCAAATCTGTCCCCCCTGGGGACACACTATCACCTGGCCTTCGTGGCCCTCTGTTTCTTCATCTATATGACAGGGACAAGGACACCATCCTAGTGGGATTTGTTTACCCAATATTTCTCAGGTGCAGACTCTCCGTGCTAGGTAAGATCACTTCATCAGGTGCAGATGCTCTGTGCTAGGTCAGCATCTGCCTGGGGAAGACATATTTCTGTTTTCCAGGATCCTGTCAGTCCAGAGAAAAACAAGGTCTATCATCAGACCTCCTGCAAGATGACCATCTCATTAACTGAGAGGGGCAGAGGACAGGAGAACATGGAAAGGGGACAGTCAACCAAGGCCAGGAGTAGTCAGCAAAGGCTCCAGGGGGGTGGTGGTCCCACAACTGAAGGAAGTCTTAAGGGATAAGGAGGAGAAGCCACGAGAAGCAATCCATGCCAGGGGCTGAGACACACCAGGGCTGATGGGTGTGTAGGCATCCATCTGCAGGTGCACATGGCAGCACCAGGTGCTGAGCCAGCTGCAGTGTGGTGTTCTGAGCACTAGAGGCCTGGAGCAGAAACAGGGAGGGAGAGGAAGCTGGAGAGCCTGGTACCAGTCAGGGCATGGAGACAAAGATCACTGATGTGAAAGTGCTTTGTAAACTCTGGCCTCCTGGCACAAACGTGAGGGCTGTCCTTTGTTCCAGGACACTCTTCTTCCCAGCTGCCATAGCCCATTCTCACAAAAGCATGCTGAAACCAGCACTTTTTTTTTTCAATAACTATCCTTTCTACAGACTTGCAGAGGACAATCAAGTATGAGAATGTTCATGAGTTGTCGTATAATCAAATGATTGGTGATTTTCTTTCTAATTTCCCTTTCTTTGCCCAGTTGTGTTTCTACTGATTTCATGTTTCAGGAACATAAATGCCACTTCTCCATGCTTTTAGGAATAAATTGGGAAGCACCTACTTGATTCCATTATCCAAGAAACAAAATAACTTCTCCCTCCATACAGTCTGCAATCCAATCACCTGTGTAGGAGATGAGCAGGGAAATTACTGTTTCCCTTTTGCTTTTTCCCTAACCCACAGTGCTTGAGAAAAGTATGTTGTGTCTGATATTCAGGGCCCACATCCTCAGACAGTGTTGGAGAACACATGGGAGAATGTTGGCTGGTTACAGAAGCAAATATTTCACAGCATCTGTCAGCCCTTATGAATGTCTCTGTAGATAAAACAATATGTTTTGTTTTGGCACTACCTTAAATATTCCTGTTAAGGTAAGGCTCAGAACACTGTAAATAGTCCCTATTTATCACATTTGTGGAGATTTCACTTTTCTTGTTGGGACTGTGAAGGCAGGGAGTCTCAACCTAGTGGTCTAGTACCCTTGGCCTGAGTCCTGGTTTGCGTGTAGTAAGGCCTTGGGCACAGAGTTCCAGATTGACTGGAGAGAGCTGGAGGGCAGTTGAAAAAGTAGTGAACAGACTAGATTTGAAACACAATGCTGCTGTATACTGGCTGTGTGACCTTAGGCAATTTACTTAAATTTTCTGAGCTTTTTTCCCCTCATTCTGTTAAATAAGGATGGTAACACCCATTCCCTTGGATTAGTGCAGAAAATAAAATAATGAAGGGGACATGTTAAGGGATGCCTAACACAGAGGGTTGTTATGTACAGTGTCTGCTGTTCACCCTGCACAAAGAGCCTAGCCAAGGGGCACATGTGGCTGACATCCTGCCTCATTCTTTTAACTTGCTGGTCAGTCATACAGCGTTCTTTTAAAAAAAATTTAACCACCCACAGTACTATTGGATGATTTATCCCTCAGAGAGAGAATGTCTTTGTAGTTTGCACAAAGATGCAGGGCCGGGAGGGGGGTCTCTGAGCACAAGGAGGTGAATCATCCTTCACTCTACTCCATTGGTTTCTACTCCATCAACATCCTGCTGAAGACCATCTAGCCTCACCTACAAATCAGTACAAAAGCAAAGACTGAACCATATCCTGAAGCAGCCTGGGTTATCTTCAAATGTCTCTGTTAAAAAGTATTTTCTTAGAGTATCAGTTTTGCAAAATGAGGAGAATTCTGAAGATGAATGGTGCTGACAGTCGTATAAAAACACGAACATATTTAACACCACTGAACTGCACATTTAAAATGGTGAGGGTGGCCCTGGCTGGTGTGCTCAGCTGGTTGTTAGTAAACCGAAAGGTCACAGATTTGATTCGCGGTCAGGGCACAAACCTAGGTTTTGGGTTCCATCCCCAGTTGTCCCCAGTCCGGGAGCAAACAAAAAGCAACTGATTCTTGCATAAACATCTCTAACCCCCTCTCGCTTTACCCTCCCTCTAAGATCACTTAGCATGTCTTTGAGTGAGATTTAAAAAAAGGAAAGAAAAAATGGTTAGAGTGGTAAATTTTCTATTATGTGTATTTTACCTCAATTTAAAAATAATAAAACATTTAAAATTTTTTAAATATTCAAACACTATTTTTTTTAAAGACCAGTTCCATTTGGTGCTGAGAGGCAATAAACTGATATCTGGCATGTGTCCTGTGTCCCCAGTGAATTAGAGGTGGTGTCTAGCCTAAAGACCTAGTTGGAGAACTCCTGGCATTCCCACTTTCTGTGGAGCCTGTGGTCCCTTGTGCAACAGGAGGCCATGCCTCTTGGAGCTTGGACTTTCTTTCTTAGATGTAGAGTTGTCTTAAGGTTACCTTGCAAATAGTGCCACCACAGAATGGGGTTTTCTGAATGTGGGGCAAGTCTGGGGAAGGTGGCACAGGAATTGTAAGAGTCTCCACCTTTGATTGACTTCTGAGAAAACAGATTAACCAGGGTCTACTTGGGGCCCCAGATTGAAGGAATAAAGTTATGTCAACTCCTTTAATTAATGTGTGCTTATATAGTCTCAATTATACTAGTACTTCCTGTCTCCTATTTAAAAGATAGGTTGAAAAGAGAGATGGAATTATGAAAAGAGATGAAAGAAAAAGATAAAATAAAATAAAATTCAAAAAGAACCTGGATAAAATAATAACAGCTGTCTGTGGAGGTATCAAGGAAACACACAACCTCAATTAGAGCTGCCAGAGGCTGCTGGCCAAGTTCATGCCAGCAGCCAAGGAGGCCTTCTACCCTTCTGAGCATCCTCATATAAGATCAAGAGAGCCATTCATATAATGCACTTCTCCTAAATGTCTACTGTGTGTGTATCCCAGGGGACATAAAACCGTTGCAGCCCCAGAAAAATGACAAGGAAATGTGATAAAGAAACACCAGGACAATCATCAGTGCCTGGTGGGGGCCAGGAGGAGAGACCATCTGCCTACAGGAACTGGTGATGGAGCAAAGGAGACCTGAGTAAGCCTTATGGGTGAAGGTGGCAGGTGCAGAGATAGAGAAAAGGGTCTCTAGCAGAAGCAACCACACAGTGAAAGGCAGCAAGGCCCATAGTAAGTGACATCAAAGTGAGTGAGTGAGTGCTCCATTTGTAGGTCTGCAAATAAGTTTGCTGTGGCTAGGAGGAGAGGTTGAGAAAGTAGTGGTAGTGTTTAGTCCTGTTTATTGAACACTTAGTGTACACTAGGCCCCTGGGCTCATTGCACCACACCCATTAACTGATATATTCATGAAACATTTTGAGGTAGGCACTGTTGTTAACCCATTTTAGGAATGGGCAGACAGTTATTGAGGTTAACTGACTTGACCGAGATCACAAGGTTGGTGTGGACTCACACTCAGGTTTTCTATCTCTTTCTAAACCCATATTTAGATATTAAAATGTCTTCTGAGATGTATTAGTTACCCAATGTCGTGTAGTGAATTACCCCCAAATTGTGTGAGGGTCAGACATCTAGGAACAGCTTCACAGGGTTCTGATGCTGGCAGAGGCTGAAGTCATTTGAAAGGTGGATTGGACTGAAGAATCTCCAAGTGCTGTTGTCAGAGGCTTCTGTTCCTCATGATGTGAACTCTCCACAAGGCTGCTCATGTCGTGGCAGCTGGCCTGCTTCAGAACAAATGATCCAAGAAGAAAGAGCATGACTGAGGCACAAGTGTCTTTCATAACCTAGCTTGGAAGGGAAAGGGCATCACTTTAATTGGATGCAGTTGGTCACACAGACCAGCCCTGTTACAATGTGAAGGGGACCATGCACAGGTGTGAATACCATGGGGTGAGGATCTGAGGGACTTTCTTAGATGCTGCCTATCACACATGGCTCCTTAAATTGTTGGGACTTTTTACTTCAGCAAGAAATGGGTGAGAGGGATAGGGACCTAATGCTTGGGTTCCTTCGGTGACAATTCCAGGGGTAGAATTTATTACAAAATACATGGAGAGAAGCCCAGATTGAGAGGCTGACCTGGTCTTCCCTTCCAAATAACAGGAACTGGAAAATGACCCTTTTTTCTCCCCCAGGGCCTCCTGGCTCTACAGTGTCTGTCCTGAGGTCTCTGTGCTCAGCAGGGGCTCTCTGCCACGCTGGCGGAGTTGAATCTAGTGCAGTTGCAGCTCTCAGACCTTGAGCTGTGCAGCTGTATCCAGAGCTCCTTCCTCCCCACCTGCCAACTTTCTGAGGCCCACTCACATTCTATCCTCTCCGAAGCTGTCACCCACATATCCGCTGACTGCCGTTGTAATCAGGGATTTGCCGCAGACCCACAGCAATCCAGGTAGGCATGAGCAGCCTCTCTGAAAGGCTTGGCTTCTCTTTCTGAGGACTTTATCAGCACATGAAAATAAACAGAGCTTGGGGGGTCTTTGATGTCTCGAGGTTGTATTTAATGACTGTTTCTTTCTGAGAAGGCAGGCTGCCCCACTTCTTGGTAGACACACACACTCATACACTCATACAAGTGGAGTTGAACCTGGGGGCTTGGGACAAGAGCATCCCAAAGTGTGATTGATCAGTTTGCGATTAACAGTTCACGAGAGGGACATCTTTTGTCCACAAAGCCAAGACTGACTCCCAGCGCCTGGACAGGGACTCTTTCAAAGACAGGGATCAACATTTCCTCCCTGCCCACAGAATGATCTTTCTAGAACCTGCCTCAGAGCACACCACTCCTTGCTCAAAACTCTTCTTGAAACTCTCTGCCTTTAGGAACAAGTTCAGACCCTCAGCCTGGCTTATAAGGACCCCCACAATTCAGCTTAGGTCTGCTCCTCTCCCTCCACCCTTTCCCCTGCTCTCTCCTCCAGCCCTGCTTCCTTCAATTCCTACTGCAGTCAGCTTCAACTCTAGTTAGTGAGTGATCAATGCCATCTTTTACTGCATCTCTGCCTCAAATGTCCTTCCCTTCCTAAACAACATTCTTTCCTGCTTCAGAATTAATCTTCACCCTCCTGTCATCTCAGAGGTCTTCCAATAACCACCCCCAAGTTCAATTACATTCTCCTTTTCTTCCTTCCACAGCAGCAAGATACTGGTGCTATGCCTTGGCCCTTGGCTGCTCTCTGGATGTCCTAGTCAGTGTCTCCACCTTTGATGAGACCCCTCGCCCATATTTAGCACAGATGGCTTGTGAAGCCAGTTACATGGAATGTCACCACAGAAGGAGGGCAGACCTTCCTAGCATGGCCCTCAGAAGCTCACATAACAGTGAACACCCTCCTGTCCTATATCACCATGGTCTCTGGGACTCCATGGTGATGGTCCCTGAAATCCTTGCTGAAAAGTAGAGGTTGTCCAGCCAACACAGCCATGACGCCTTGACACTGAGGGAGAACCTGCCCTTATATCATCACAGGACACCTGGGTTTAGGTTAACATTGGTTAAGGCTCTATACTGCTCACATTTCAGTTTTCATTTGTGCCTCTGGACAGCTTGACAAGAGCATTCAAGAACCAGTAAGAGCTTTGAAAAGATGTGAGGTTAACTGTGGAAAACAGTATGGAACTTCCTCAGAAAATTAAAAATGGATCTACCTTTCGACCCAGCAACTCCACTGCTGGGACTATATCCTAAGAATCCTGAAACACCAATCCAAAAGAACCTTTGCACCCCCATGTTCATAGCAGCACAATTTACAATAGCTAAGTGCTGGAAGCAACCTAGATGCCCATCAGTAAATGAGTGGATCAAAAAACTCTGGTACATTTACACAATGGAATTCTATGCAGCAGAAAGAAAGAAGGGGCTCCTACCCTTTGCAACAGCATGGATGCAACTGGAAAGCATTATGCTAAGCGAAATAATCCAGGCAGTGAAGGATAAATACCATATGATTTCACCTTTAACAGGAACCTAAACAACAAAACAAAGAAAGAATCAGGGTATAGTCAAAGACACTGCATTAGAGGACAGGTGGAGAGTGACCAGAGGAGAGAGAAGAGGGATTTTGGGGGAGAGGGGGAGGGGTTTATAGGATCAAAGTTAAAGGACACATGGATAAAAGCTAGGGGGA